>VDFB02222188.1:0-12369 GCA_007258455.2 Sequoia sempervirens | reverse complement strand
GTCACAGTGGGAGAGGGAGAAGGTAGATAAGAAAAAGACAGATAAGGAAAAGGATGCCAAGATTAAGGATAAGGAATACAAGAAAATGGAGGAATTTAAAATATTCCTCACTATCGCATAGATGTTTCTCTCTGGGGCTGTGGTAGTGTTAGTTACAACAGAAATCCACAGCAGTGGTAAGAGTGATATAGATGAAGCAGTTCGTTTAACTATAGTTTTGTATGCGTTATGTTATGGATTGAGTCTTTTAATGATAATATTCTTAGTGGCCGTTATATGTGCGTGCGCTACTCCCTAGATGAAAAAAAATAAAGTGCTTCGTCATTTGCTTATAAGTAGATCATTATTGAACTGCTGCAGAGAGAAATCATGGTATTATTTTTTTAATTTTTTTTTTCATAATAAAATATGTAGATTGAGAGATAATTCTAAAAATTGTTGTTATTGTGCAGGCTGAGGAGATTTCGGAAGAGCCAATGTAGTTTTGAGAGTTGTTGCGGTCACATCGGGAGAGGGAGCAGGCATAGTCGCAAGCATCACTCACAAACCGACTGTAGCTGGAGCTAGTGCAGTTGTGGGAGTTGTCTGCGTGGTCACAACGGGAGAGGAAGAAGGCAAATAAGAAAAAGACAGATAAGGAAAAGGATGCCAAGATTAAGGAAGAGGAATACAAGAAAATAGAGGAATTTAAAATATTCCACATTATTGCAGGGATGTTTCTCTCTGGGGCTATGACAGTGTTAGTTACAACAGAAATCCACAGCAGTGGTAAGAGTGATATAGATGAAGTAGCTCGTTTAACTATAGTTTTGTATGCATTATGTTATGGATTGAGTCTTTTAGTGATAATGTTCTTAGTGGCCATTGCATGTGCGTGCGCTACTCCCTAGATGAGAAAAAATAAGGTGCTTCATCATTTGCTTATAAGTAGATCATTATTGAACTGCTGCAGACAGAACTCATTGTATTATTTTTTTAATTTTTTTTTCATGATAAAATATGTAGATTCAGAGATAATTGTAAAAATTGTTGTTATTGTGCAGGATGAGGAGATTTCGGAAGAGCCAATACAATTTCGGGAGTTGTTGCGGTTACATCGGGAGAGGGAGCAGGCACAGTCGCAACCATCACTCACAAACCGGTTGCAGCCGGAGTGAGCGCAGTTGTCGGAGTTGTCTGGGCGGTCACAGTAGGAAAGGGAGAAGGTAGATAAGGAAAATGATGCCAAGATTAAGAAAGAGGATGACAAGAAAATGGAGGAATTTAAAATATTCCTCACTATTGTAGGGATGTTTCTTTCTAGGGCTGTGACAGTGTTCGTTACAACAGAAATCTATAGCAGTGGTAAGAGTGATACAAATAAAGTAGCTTGTTTAACTGTAGTTTTGTATGCGTTATGTTATAGATTGAGTCTTTTAGTGATAATGTTCTTAGTGGCCGTTGCATGTGCGTGCCCTACTCCCTAGATGAGAAAAAATAAAGTGCTTCCTCATTTGCTTATAAGTAGGTCATTATTGAACTCCTGCAAAGATAAATCATGGTATTATTTTTTTAATTTTTTTTTTCATGATAAAATATGTAGATTCAAAGATAATTCTAAAAATTGTTGTTATTGTGCAGGCTGAGGAGATTTTGGAAGAGCCAATGTAGTTTCGGGAGTTGTTGGGGTTACATAGGGAGAGGGAGCAAGCACAGTCGCAACCATCACTCACAAACCGGCTGTAGCGGGAGCTAGTGCAGTTGTGGGAGTTATCTGCACGGTTACAACTGGAGAGGGAGAAGGCAGATAAGAAAAGGGTAGATAAGTAAAAGGATGCCAAGATTAAGGAAGAGAAAGACAAAAAAATGGAGGAATTTAAAATATTCCTCAATATCACAGTGATGTTTCTCTCTGGGGCTGTGACAGTGTTAGTTACAGCAGAAATGCATAGTAGTGGTAAGAGTGATATAGATGAAGTAGCTCGTTTAACTATAGTTTTGTATGTATTATGTTATGGATTGAGTCTTTTAGTGATAATGTTCTCAGTGGCCGTTGCATGTGTGTGCGCTACTCCCTGGATGATAAAAAATAAAGTGCTTCCTGATTTGCTTATAAGTAGATTTGTAATACCCCTCATGTTACCTGAGTTGATTTTGACATTCTTTTTGTGGTTTTGTTTTGCCAACATTGTGGTTTTGATGATACTATTGATATTATGTTGTGGTAGCTTAGACTGTTACTGATTATATTGCTCTTATGATGTCATGGATATTATGATGATATTTTATTACGATTGTTTTGATGGAGTTATTTGGAATGCAGTAGACTAGAGAATAGTAATTGATGATATTGATGCAAATTAATGTAAATTTATAATGCAATAGATGATGATATGAATTGGTGAGGGGACAGGTAGCATCACTCGTTCGTGAGCACCCTTCTACACTACAAATCCTTCTCACAATGCTTTGTAATTGATTATATGTATGTATGTGGTATATCACCTTGTTGGATGCAGGCTTTGTAGGAATAAGACTCGATTCCACCTATTTCGATAGGTCTGGGCGAGTATTGAACCAACCCAACGGCAGGAAGTTGAACAAAGGTGACATGGAAGTAACTCCGTTCCAAGGTGTCAACAGTCTTGTACCTTCTTGGTTTGTGCGTCTTGGTCATAGTCATTGTGTTGTTGCATTGGTCTTTGTATGTTATTGTGATTTTATGATTTATCTAATGTGGTGTATGGTTTATTGTTGTGATTTAAATAATTAAACAATTAATAAAATAAAAACATAAAATAATAAATAAATAAAGCAATAGATAAATATTAGTAGTAGTGGTAAAAATATTACATTTATTTTGAATCTTACAAATGGTTGATTTTAATTATTTTAATGTGCAAGTAATTATTTGTAGTGCCCATAATTTACCCTAGGGCAAAAATACTACTAACAATTTTTTTATTGAAAAGAAGACATTAACCACCTATTAAATGCTTTAATGTGTTGTGCTTGTCAACTAGCTACATGCATCGAATGATCGAATGACGTGGTCCAAGAATGACATCATTGACATGAAGCCCGAGGGTGGGGAGGGAGTATAAAAACAAGTGGATGAAGGAAGAGACCATCACACACAAATACAAAATTGACAAATACAAGATTTATAAAATTTACATTAACATCAATTTAAATTTCAGATATATAAATTTATTTATTTAATTTATTCTACTTTTAAGATTTTAATATTTATTTATTTAATTATTATGTATTAAATTATTTACTTTTCCTTAAATAAATAAATATAGGTAAACAATTCCTAAATATATATTAATTATATACTCTAAGGAATAAGCTTAATAATTATAAGAATGAGGAATAGTTTATACAATAAATATGCATTAATTCTTTTACACATTAGATATTATTATTTTCCTTTAAATAAGAGAGGAGGATAATAAATAAGGAGAAACTACCTTTTTAGAAGACTCCCTAGTATTACGTGGACTCCTTTTTTTTTTTTTTTTACCCTCTATTCATATTTAAGGTTAAAAGAATCCTTCCTCAAAATGTGGGGAATATATTCCTCTTCTCTCTTTTATTAAAATATAGGGAGATTTATTTTAAAGTTTCACTCATTTTAAAAAGTCCATAAGTGCAGGAACATGTAAACCTAACCATTCTCCCACGTGTGTCATGCCTTGATTTACAAAGGTCTACAAAATTGCGCAAGGTAAAGAGAAGTACCCTAAGGGATATAATGAGATGAAATTAATGGGAAGAAGAGAGACACTCATGTGAGAGGAGGGAAAAGAACACTAGCGCTATATATTCTTTTAAGAAAAGATTTCAAGACAATCTAATTAGCCTCGCCCCCAATAGTATAGCCATTACTTATATTATTGAAACGTGAATTGTAGTCTATCTTAGAAACGAGAAAGCTGAGTATGTTTTTTTTATTTAGCATTAAAATATATGCGTATAACATCACAACGATTTTCCCTCGTAATAAAGAAGACTCAATTTTATGCACAGTCACGTTTAATAAACCAACATGGGGCAGCAACATAATTTTTAACAGTTTTAATAAACCTGTGGCGTCCATTTTAAAATCTGAAAGTATACTAATGGAACCCTAACAATCTCCCTCCATCATTTATGTGAATCTACCCTAAATTAGCTTATTTGAGGCAGTGGAGCTCAGATTTGGGGCGGCACAACTATTACAGCCATAGGTAAGGTATTGATAGGTGCAAGATTGGTGGCTGTCTGTTAACATGTTTTCTATGTTCTCTTTGGGTTCCACTTCTGTTTTGCAGGCGGTGGCCATGATCTTACCAGCGACCCATCCATAGAAGGGGTCTTCCTTATCAAAGCTGCTGGCACAAGATTTGTGCCATTTCCTGAAATTTTAGATACAACCCTATGGCTCAGATCATGAAATGTTACTTTTATTTATTCATTTATTATTATTCTTTTTAAAAAAAAAATAGCTTCATAGAGGCACTGGTGGAAAAATAGGGTGAAGGGAAAACTTTTTCTGATACCTGATATCTATTTCTCTGATAACACATTTGTTGCACTATAACAGATAGTCACCTAAAAAAAACGTTATATTTATTTTTACATATATGTGAATATTTCTTGTTTGTTCTCAATCCTCTTTTGTTTTGATTAATATCAACAAAGTAATATGTTCTCTTTTCCTTTTCAACAGATGGGTCATTTACCCAAAACTCGCAGGGGTAAAGAGAGGGGAATTCATCCATACGCTAATCGATGCTAGGTGATATGGTAATTCTAAGAGACCATGTACAGAGAAACAAACTGAGATTTGTCTAATGTACTCTACTCTTGTTCCCATAGCACAAAAGTAGTCACTTGAGGGAAACACAGTAACAGATGAATAAGAACCAGGTTTAAATGAATGCATCCTATATTTGCAATTTATCTACTACATTTACAAATTTGAAATGGTGTATTCCCATGTTCTAAACTTATTTTGTTTACTTCCAGTGTTGACATACATAAAGAAATAATAGCGGATGCAGATTTACACCCATTTTATTTATACCATAATTGCATATATTTAATTTGAAAGAATGACTAGATACCCCTTAGAGCTACATATTTATAGTAATCAATAGATTTTAAAACAACATTTCCAGGATAGCAGACACTGGATACTTCTATTCATTTTTATTTTTATCTCACGGGAGGGGTTCCATTTTATTTTACAAGATTTATATTTTACAAACCAAAAATATATATCTTTCTCCTTTCTTTTCTTTAAAAATACAGAGCACTGGATGAGCAAATCGTGTTGTTGCTACACGAAACTAACACACAATAGACTAGGTATATTTTTGTTTTGTTTAATCTTTAAAATTTTAATAGTTTAAATTGTTTATATATAATAAATTTATTATATATTTCATATACGATGTAATATATAATATGCATATATTATATATGAATACACCATAGTTTTTAATCTCTATTATATTTTATATTTAAGAGTATAAATATCAATGTATATGTATTTAAAAACATGAATACTTAATATCTCTCTTTTCTTATTTATATACTTTATTACTTACATATATACTAAATAAAAATCAACTTTATAAATGAAGAATATGTATATTTACATGATCTTGCACAAAGATGAGTAAAATGAGTTGTTCATTCACTTTAGCAAAGAGGTTAGCAAATATTTCTTCTTTTTGATGGTAATCCTTCTCCCACAAATCTGATTTCTTTAGCTGCTCTTAAATACATAATATATTCTCATTCCATCACAAGAAGAAATACACTTGAGTTTATATACTGGTTTTTTTCTTTTTGGTATCTCATACTATTGAAAGTAGCTCTTTATTTCCACCACTTCTTTTTGTACAAGCACATAGAATACTTTTTCTATTGCTAATACAAAAGGAAACTCAATTAGATTGGTACAATTTCTCCTTCATTTTCAAAAGATTTCCTTTCCATGCCCTATACATTTCTTGAGTCAATTAAAGTTTCATAGAGTGTCTTGTTATTCATAGAAACAAGATACAAATCCTATTATCTAAACTTTCCATATTACAACTTATTCATAAAAAGAATGGCACAAATAACATGCCAATGAATAAAACTTGCAATAAAAAAAAGATAACATGTTAACATTTAGAATTTGTTTTCTTTTGTATCTTTCTTCTAAAACACAATACTAACTTTCAATATTACCAACAATATTTAGGAATACCATAAATCAACACCCAAAAGGATAAGGCTTTCTCTTTTCTTTTAACATTAAGAAACAAATGATTTTACATGTGAATGCAATGACCTTGCTCTTTTCCTATAATTTTCTTCTTTAAAAAAAATAATATGAAACCCATCTTTCTTTTCTTTTTTTTTTGACTTAAAATATTACCACAATATTTGAGGAAATAATTGAATTACAAACTCTTGAACAAGGTCTTGCTCTCCTCCCTACCGTAATGGCATCATGGAGCCTCGTGGGCTCTAGCCATACCCCCGAGCAAGAAATACATTATACACCATTGTAATTCAATGGTGAGAGCTTAGTGCTATAACAAGATTGCTCATTATACAACACATTACTCTAATATATCCCTTAAACAATCTTACTTATGATTCAATGCATAAATCAAGCTATCTCTACCAATACTAAGAATAAGAAATCAAAAAAAAAAAGACTTATCTCTCTACAAGCTGCTCTCCTTTGAACTCCTATTCTTCCATCCTTGACTCTCTCCTTCTTTTCTTCACTTCACAAGTTCTCCAAAAGGAGAAGTGGGCAATGTCCATTTCCTCTTTTCCATCCAAGTATATAGGCATTCAACTTGAATTCACTTGAATGAGAGAGAGACATTTGTCACTCTCTCTCATTTGATCTTTCACCACACATCCCCACAAGTTCTCACACATGTGTGAGACTTTTGGGGAGATGGGGAATGTACTATGACACTCTACCCAACATCCCTTACAAGGTGGCTTCACACATGTGAGATATTTGATGCTCTCTCCAAGTTCATTAATGAACTTTGGGGAGTGGTGGGAAAGTGACAAGTCACTTCTCCCAACTCCCAAGGACTCAAATTCGTCACACTCTTTCAAGTGGGCTTTTGAAGGGTCAAATCATGTCCCAAAGTCAATGTCACATGTCCAAAGGGTCCCCCTCCCATAGGTATAGGCCTTAAGGGTCTATTTTTACAATAATATCAAAAAAATTGACCATACAGCACCCTAAAAGACAACTTTAAAGGCTAATTCGAAATTCAAGACCTAACTAAGGATTTGAAAACCCTAATTACCTCCTAGGTCATAGGGTAAAAAATAAATTAAAAACTTCAAAAGATAAATATTTACTTGGGTCTAGATTGTTCCCCCTTATTACCCTTGGCATTACTCTCACATGTATTTTTCCAAATACATGTTGGGTTAGAAATATAATAAATACCTGTTCAAAATATCAATAAGATCAAATTCAATGGTTAGTAAATCCTAATACACATATATATTCATTTCCTTTCCCTATAAAAGATGGAAACTTTGAGCATTCATTAAATAATAATGGAAACCTAACCTTAGCTAAATACTTTATTTACACTACTAAATTTACTCTTGGACACTCCTTCCTGTAATAAAATTTATCATTCAACTTGATATCTAATTTATATAATTTTTCCTCAAATTATCCTACCTTAGGTATACCTCTAATTGATTAGAGTCATCTTTTAAATTTACCTTGATGATTCTTGGCTAGTGATCCTTCTGGAAACTTCTCCCTAATCTTCCAAAGTCCTGCTTTATTCCTACCTATTATCATTTCCCAAGTAACATGAAACTTATTAGCAAGATTCAAACTAATATTAGATACACAAAATTTCTTAGCTCATATCGATCTAAGTGTATTCTTCATATGATACTTGTTCGAGAATCTAAATATTATCTACTCACATTCATTCTTAACAGTTCTCCCATTTTCATTTAATGAAGAGAATTTGTCACAATAATCATTTACAATAGTTAATACTAAAATCAAAATATTAAACATGGAATTAGGTTAAATCATCAATTTATTCACCAACGAGAATTATTAAACTTATCAAGGTGTCACACAATTTATAGATAAGGTTGGGCCTCACAAGATTTTACCAAAGTATTGTGGAGATGATGAATATATAAATAAATAAAAGTTCAATTTTGTGGATTTAAATTTATTTAATTTTTAATCAAATGCATTGTAAAAGAAAATGAAATGTAAATGCATGAAAAAGGCAACAAAATGAATTAAAGGGATTAATAATTATTTTGATTTATTTCTTGAGATGTGACTTTTGGTATTCATAGGAAGAGGAAATGGAAGAGACTTTTTGTGTGTGATTTTATTTAGGGGATTTTTGTTGGTAGGGGGTTGCATTCTCTTTCCAACAGATTTTGGGAGAAATTTGGCATTCATTTTTCTGTCATAGTATTGCATTCTTTTTCTATTATTATTCTGGAGAATTCATTGAAGAATAAGATTTAAGTTTGAGGGAGGATCTGGGAGCTATTGCTGGAAACAATCGTTAGCGGAGGATTTGATCTGCAAGAAGGATAAAGCTTCTATAGTTTTCTCCAGGCACAGGACGCTAGGTTCTCCTTCTTCTTTTAAATTATCTTCTTTCTATAGCATCAAATGAAATAAGAAATTCTTTGTTGTGAATGAAATTTTCTCCTGGATTTGAAATTTAATGCATGTAGAAATTTCTCAAATCCTTAGAAATGTTTTGGACTGTTTTTCAATCAAGAAAATTTTATTGGGGTTCGGGTTTGTTATTTATTTAAAGTGAAATTTTGCTGGGATTCTAGAATTGAACAATGTTATTGTAGTTTTGTGTCAAAAATAATAATAAATCAATAAAAGAATAATGCCCTGTCTGGGAATTCGAGGTTGTGTAAATCCTCATTTGAAGATAAATTTTACAAATTTATTCTGTGTATAAATATTTATATTGAACAGTAACTTGTACAATTGAATTTTATTTCTCTGTATTCGAAATATTTTTGTATACAATATATATGTATATATATATATGTCAGATATATATATATGTAAAGATAGTATAAAAAAAAAATTAATTAAGATTCAAATTTTCGCCGTATTAAATTTGTTTTGAAATTATTTAGTGGTCGTCGATCAAGGATGGTCTGGCCCCTCACGTACCCACCACCCAAACATGAGGTGTTATATGACAAACTACTGACGACCATGGCAAACCGTCATTTAACTGTCAGTGGATAGTCCCAGAGACTCCGGCCCACCATGTACTTGTTTGACTGTCGTGGACAGTCATGGATCATTCACGGCCTGATGGCCTTTTATTTTTTTTTTGTATTTTATTTTGAATGGGGTTTCAATATGCGTTTAATTTAAAAGAAAAATTCTTTTCTTTAAATGATAATGATTGATAAGTATTTAAATGTATATATATATATATATGTATTTAATTATTTATTAATTCGTATAATGATATTCTGTAATTCATAATTGCACTATTAAGTAAATTTAATTATTTCTGTTTGTAAACAGAATTCTTTTGTTTCTGATATGAATAAAACAAAATTGTAATATAGTGAAAACATGAAAATAGAAAGGAATTTTTATTAATTTGTAAAATTATGAACTTGATAGGATAATATAGTAAAAAGGAAAATTGTAATATATATATCGGCATTGATTGTTTAATTCTTTATTTTAATGTGTATATGGTAGAAATGGAATTTAATATAGAATTGTATAAGTTATCTTTTTATTCTTATTTTGTGAAGTTGTAGTCTTGTAGACTTGTGGGTTTGGGACATTGTTAGTTCTTTGATGTGGGAACCCTTTTTGTGTTAGCACTTTAGTCTTCCAGAGGATTGCGATCTTGCTGATTTTATATCTTTCTGTCATGAGCTTTTGTTACGATATGTTTTACGATTGGGGTGTACTGTGTTGTGAGGTTTTTGGTTATAAAATTTATTGGCGAGATGGGTTTTGCCTCGCGTATTATTATTGTTGTATTTCAATGTGCATGATTGTGATGGTACCACCCCGGGTTCTTGATGGTTTTGGTGGGTCTCTAGGGAGAGTGGCTCCTCGTGGGGGCCGACACCCCGCTTAAGGGGAAGGGCACAGGATAACCCACGAGTGAGTTAGTAAACAAGTGAAAACTTAATAATTAACTTAGGAGGGTTGGGTAGTAATATCATTATAAGATTTAAAAAATGGATGCCTCATCTTCATTAGTGCTTCCGTAGACTAATGGAAGGCTGAGAAGGCCGTGGTTGGCAAGGTCGTGACCTCGTCTTCACGAGAGGTCTACGGCTCCACATGAGTCACCCTATGGACTGGCGCCTCCAGTTGGGAGGAAGGGCACAGGATAGCCATAGATGGGACCCGCACCTCCAATTGGGAGGAAGAGCACAGGATAGCCCATGTAGGACTATGCGATGACAATCTCCCCTAGTTGCCCATGTGTTTTACTTATTTGTGTTCCTCTGGAAGTAGGTTATGGGAGTTGGTTTAGATTGTTGTTTGAATTGATTTAAATTGATTTATGATTATTGTTTTAATACATCTTTAGTATGCTTTGTGGTCTTGTATGATCTCTTATATTTGATTTACGTTCTTGTATTTTTATGGTACTGTGATATGATGTTATTGTTTGTTCATTGTAATTTGGAGTATTGTGTTATGGATCTATGTTGGTACTTCTTGTATGTTTGTACTTCAGTTGACATTCTTGGTCGGAGTTACTTCTCTGTCACCTCTTAGCACGGGGGTGGTTGGGTGAAATGTGTTTCGCACACCGTTGGGTTCCCCATCCGCGTTCGTTGGCCAGTCTCATCTAGTTGAAGATTTGTTCCAGTTGATCTCTATCTATTTTGATAATCTTGTATATAGTATTCATCCCACCTGTTTGGGAATCATGATGTAAATTATGGTTATGGATATGTTGTATATTTAAAAGATGATGTAATTTAATTTCAACTTTGTATTCTTATTTGGTTATGTGATTTCTCATGGTTTTATCTTGTAATGAAATCTATGTATATGTTTAACTATTCTTGTCTTTAATAGTTCCTTTGTACTTAGAATGATATCTTATGAGTTGATGAATTGTAATGTTTATTTCGATGTGACCTCATGTGCCCCAAAGAACATAGTCATTTATGTTATTTGTATTGTAATGAAATGAAGCATATGAGTATGCTCCATGATCATTTAATTTTTGTAATACGTGGATTTATTTATTCTTAATTTAAAAAAAAAAGGACTTTTGTTCTCATTTGATTGTTCTTTGGGGCTTGCACGACAGGCATTACAACTTGGTATCAGAGCCAAGGTTGCAAACACTGGGGTCTCTAGGTAGTATTGTCCATTAGGCAACCTTTGCATTTTTCTCTTGAGCTCTTATGTACCTTTGTCTTGTTGTGCAGAAGCATGCCTAGAGGCAGAGGTAGAGGTAGGGGTAGAGGCCGAGGAAGAGGCCGAGGTGGTGGCCGTGGGGTCAACCAACTGAGTCCTTCACCACCAAGTTCTCATGGTCCTGAGTCTGAGGAGCAACAGAATTCTCAGAACAATCTGTCAGGTGGTGGAAAAAATCCAGAACAGCCAGGGTTGGATGGTCAGTTGCAGCATCTTCTAGGTGAGCTTCTTGATAGATTGGGCCCTAGACCTGATGGGGATCAGCGGGTTGAAAGGGAAAGAGAAAGGTCTCCAAGGCATAGGGGAGCTTCAGTTGAGCAGGATGAATTGTTAGCAGGTCATATGAGGGATTTAATGAGAGCTCATCCACCTACCTTCGATGGCTCTGGAGGAGGATTAGAAGCCGAAACATGGTTAATTGATTTGGGTCGATGCTTTGCAATGCACCCCTACGGTAGTAATACCAAGGCTCGATGTGTTGTTATGCATTTGCGGGGTTTCACGTCCACTTGGTGGCAGCTTGAGGAGCAGAAGTTGCATATGGATATCAGTATGGTCACTTGGGAGTTTTTCTTGGAAAGGTTCAGGGCTCACTTCCTCTCAGATCATTAGAGGCAGTGTAGGGCAGATGAATTCCACGATCTTAAACAAATGGCAATGTCAGTAGAACAGTATGAGCGACGCTTCTATGAACTAAAACAGTATGCATGGATTAGCCATGATGAAGGGATGTTGGTTCAACACTTTGTTCGAGGTTTGAACGCACGCATCAGTGGTGGTGTACGAGTCTTCGAACCTAAGACCATGGAAGTTGTTGTCGAGAAGGCTCGCTTGGTAGAGGAAAACTTGGCTATGGCCTTGGGTGGTCATGTAGGAGTACAGATTGGTAGTGTGCCCACTCCTAGAGCTGGTTCTCAAGGGGG
>VDFB02222187.1:0-16304 GCA_007258455.2 Sequoia sempervirens | reverse complement strand
GATGAATTGAGAAATATGAACCCGTAAACCAAAATAATTCCCAACCTTTTCGAAAAAAATAAAGGGTTCCTTCAATTCAACCCCCCTCAACAACCAACTCAAAATTTCAACAACCAAATAGTTGTTGTCAAAAGCACGGTGCCCTTTAGTTATGGCAATCCAAAAAGATAATTCACTCCCTTATCTGATACCCTCCATAACACAATCTCTTAATTGCTAGAACAACAAATAATTACCTTGCCACCCATCAAAACACTCGACCCTAATAATCCTTTACCCTTGAGATTTAAATCCAATGCTTATTTCCACTATCACCAACAAAATGGACATGACATAGAAAATTGCAAGTTTCTTAAACATCGTGTGCAAGACCTCATTGATTTTGGTCATCTATCCATTAGAGGTGTTAGTGATCAAGGAAATAAGTCTATTGCCCCTCCTAATCAAAATTTACAAATTTTTACCAATCTAATTCCCAAACACAATATTTCATTTGTCAAAGCCAACAAAACTACAAAGAATGATGTGATGAATGTTGATACAGATGATGAAAACAATGCTTAGCTTTCAATAATGATATCAATATCAACCCTATGGATGAAATGATAGGGGAAATAGATGTCATCCCTCATAAGTGTTGACCTAAGAGTCCTCTTGACATTTCTTTCTCTTCTAAGGATATACCTAAACATTTTCCTAATGGTCCTCTCTACATAGCCGGTTGTATCTATGACAAGCCCACTAATGGGATACTAATAGATCCCACATGTGGAGAGAATGTGATCACTGAAGAATTTCTCCTTTTGCATGAACTCTATCAAGATGAATATGATAGACCGAAATCATGGATCAAGACACACAATGGCTTTATGTTCCCTATAATAGGATCGATCACCTTACCATTGCAAATAGGACCAAAAAAATTAGACGTCACACTCTGCATCATCCTGCAATTAGACCAACTTCTTGTGAAGCTAGGCCACCCATCACTTCACTCCATGAAATTTGTCCCTTCGATTGTGCATAAATTTTTAAAGTTTCCCTTTGACAATGAGATATTCACTGTTCACCATAGCGACTTTAACCCCTTGTCATCTAAATAAACTTTTCCCTACATTCCTTTTGGACTGAACCCATGGAACCTATTAAGCCAAGGGAAGACTTACTTTTCTTGTCCTATCAAAAGTTCAAGGAAAAGAAGATAGCAGAATTATCTCTCTAAAACATGTCCCTATCCACCTCCAAACCTCCTATCCTAGAAGAAACCATGATTCAACCTAAACAAGAACCAAACAGCCAAGACCAAACAAAAAAAAAACTTCACCTAGACATCATCCAAAAGACCAAGAGACAATGAAAACAACCTCATCACGCCTCCTTGAATAAAAAAACAACCTCTTGTGGTTCGTTAAATTCCTCCCCTTAGGGAAGAAAAGCAACCTATGGTTGATCAACCAGCTCCTACACAAACACAACTTGAAAACAAAAACAAAATGAATAGAGATGCTAGAGAGTGTAGGCAAAGATGTTGTGCCCTTGCTCACAAGTTACACAAAGAATTAAACAAAGAAAATCAAAATCTGAACTTGACTGAAGCAATGCATGATGACCCCCCTCCCCAACTGAAACAAAATGGCCCAATACAAAAACCACAACAAGAATTGAACTGTTCAATGGACATTATCATTTGACCTCCTATTGTGGTTAACTTGGATGACGATGATGAGATTGCTAAAATCAATGAAGAGGTGCATAATGAATTGAACACATTGTTTTCCTCTTCCATGAGCTTAAATGACAAATCTCCTATAAAGAGTGTCTAACTTGGTGCTTCTCCTAATTTGGCACTTTCCCTTGTCGCATTGGCTAGTTTCCCACCCTCAGCATACATAGAACATGATTGGAAGGTGGATGACTTGCTCATAGGTTGACTTACATTTTCCTTACTAGTATAGTCCTTTTCATTTTCTTTTTCCTTTTCTTTTTTATTTTGTGTGATTGCATGTGTGTAATGTGATCCCTATGATGTTCTATACAATGTTCTCTCTCTTTGTGACATTCCTCTATTTATACCTTCAATCTTCTCTATGTCATGCATCTCTTTCACTTTTTATCTTTATCTCTTTCTTGTGTTTTCCTTTGGGGATGATGCAAGGCATCGAGACATCCATGTCTCCTTTATGTTAACCCATAAGGATTTCTTTTTCTTTTCCTTTTCATTTCATCTTTATCTTTTTCTTGTGTTTTCCTTTTTTAAGGATAAAGGTGCATCAAACATTCATATGTCTCCTTCCATAAGTTGACCCAAAATCTTTTTTCACCTTTTTCATTTTATTGTGTTTTCCTTTTGGGATGATGCGGCATCAAGATCTCATGTTCCTCCATGTTGGACCCAAAATATTTTTCTTTTTCTTTGTGCCATTCTTCCAAATGGTATTTGGGGATGATGATTACCTCTAAAATGCAGCAAAGAACATACCGGACCCCTGCGAACTATATCCTTATGTTTGGTTTTCATTTTGGGAACCCTCTTTTTCTTTTTTCTCTTGTATTTGGTTTTATCTAAAAACATATGACTTGCATAGGCTTCCAAGTTATTCTCATGTCTTCTTTCTTTTGAATTTTCTAATTCTAAAGTAATTGTTCGAGTTTGCGGTTCAACAATCCCTTTTCTAGTTTAAGCATACATTAGCATTATTCTGCATTTTTCCTTCATGAATTTATAGCCTTCTTACTCATACATAACGTGCATTTTACTGGATGACATTGCGTAATGTTTTTAGGCAATCTCTTATCATATTACATTCCTCTTAGTTGTTTGATGCAACACACCGTGATCCCTTATTAGGAATTTTGTTCTTTTGATTGGTCCTCTCTTGTTCCCTTGTTAACACCTTGCATGAACTAAGCAAGACCCTTTGAACATTCTTTTCTTTATTTGCATTTTTTCATTTATTGTTATATGGCCACCTTGCATAATATAGCTTGCATGCCTGTGGATCCATCCTATTTGTTCATGAGCTCCAAGCATACAAAGTTTTTCTTGTCTCATGAATCTCGAAAGACCCATTTTGTCTGGTGCCTTATTAAAGTTATTAGGAGGTATAACTTTGGTATGGTTGAGCGAGAAGCCCAATCTGAGGCATGAATTTCCCCATAGCCACTTGCATGTGTGTGAGTGCATACCAGCCATGAGTGTATGTTTCTCACCTTTTAGGACTTCTCACCCGATGGATAGCCAAGAGTTTCATTGCATCAGAGTGAGTATGCATTTTTTAGAAAAATAGCCTAGATATGATCCACATCTGGATTGAAAATTGATTGAAGCTCAATATGATTCTTTCCTTTCTTTTCTTTTCTCTTTTTCATCTTTGGTAGTGTATGATTGGCCTTGTCGCTATTCTTTATATCATTTTCATATGCATTCCTTTGTGCTTATGTTTGGTTTTCCATGGGATCTTGATCCTAGGGGCTTGATCACCCCTCTTCATTGTTGTTGTCTCATCTTGCTATCATCAGTTCATTGGAAGCCCTCTTGGTGCATGTTTGTCTACTTTAGTGTGAGTTTGAAGCAGGTTCATCATCCCACTAAAGTGGGGGCTAAATGTACTGTCAAAAAAATGATCCTTTGACATTTATCGCACTCGTTTGGGTCCTCCTTATGGATTTTGGCTTAATGTTGCCTTGATTTAGTGTTGTAATGTGGATAACACATTCACATTAGGTCTTGGGTCCTTGTGAACTAATAGATTTTAATGGTTCCTTGCAAAAGTGTTGTGAAGTGTTGTAACACACTTTCACACTTTTCTAGGGTTTTATCAATTTAAACATAATTTTAATCATAATCAACCTTAATCTTGCCTTATTTGCAGAGTTTTAAAGTGTTGTAACACACTTTCACATTCCTCTAGGATTTTCATTAACAATTTGACTTTCTTATGCTTTAATTGGCCCTGTTTTGCATACATAAACCTCATTTATTGCATCTTTTTTAGGATAATCCTGACACCAACTAGTAACCAATCATAATTCAAGTGTTCCTAGCTTGTGTGGCCTAGATTTGGAATCTGGGACTCATTTTCCACCTTGGGCGAATGAGTACCAGCTTGCAAATCTGGATGAGTAGGAGCATTAGATTGAGAGACTTCTAATGAGCATAGTTGGGCCACAAATCCATCCACTCCTTTCTTAAGCAAATTTTACATTTGATGAGAGCTTACCATTTGTGGGGATTTTTCCTTCAACCCCCTTAGCTCTACTAGCCTTCCTTCTGATTGAAATCTCATGAATAGTTCTTGGAAGTTGATCTCAATCATTCCCAATGTAGTAAGCCATTGTACTCCCAAAACAATATATGTTGCACCCATGGATATCACATGCATTGGGGTATCAAGTTGATAATCTCCCATGGATAATTTAATGCTATGAAACTTCCCTGAACAACTAACTGTACCACCATATGCGATCAAAATCTGAAACTCTAGAGTTGGATATATAAAACAATTTAGATGAGTAGCTAACTTTTTGTTGATGAAATTATGAGTACTACCTGAGTCGATCAACACAGTTACCTTCTGCTTCTTTAAGAACCCCACCACCTTGAGATTTTGTGGAGCACTGAAACCTGAGAGTGCATGACAAGAAATTATTGGTTGAGAATCATGTGATTCCTCATTTGACTCCCTTTCATCCTCTAGTATGGGTTCCTCCTCTTCATCCTCACTTGGACCTTCAATATAGAACAATTTCTTTTCACTACATTTATGTCCTCGACTGTATTTTCTATCATAATCAAAACAAAACCATTTTGCTCTTTTCTCCTCAATTTGCTATGGAGTCAACTTAGTAGGTTTTGTTGAATATCCTTTCTCTCTTGTCACATTAGCCCATTGTTTCTTAGGAATTAAATACTTCTCCTCTACCTTGCGTGCTAAGATAAAAGACTCATTTATGGAGCTAGGGCTAAACATGCGTACCTCATGTTAAATGTGATCCTTGAGACCACCCAAGAATAAATCATTCAAGTTTTCCTCCATAATTGTATCCACTCTTAAGGATATATTTTGGAATTGATGAATATAATCCTTAACTAATCCTATTTGTTGAAGCTTAGCCAACTGGCTGAAGAAGTTGTTTGTCACGCTATTGCTATATTGTGCTTAGAGTTCCTCCGTAAAAATTGACCATGAGATAGTGAGCCCCTTTTTCCTTCTATGAGTGAAAAGCCAACGATACCAAATGAATTGATCTGGTTCTAGATATAGGGAATCCATCATGACCTTTTATCCATTTGGGATTTGGTGTACTTCAAAAAAGTTCTCTTTTTGGTTTATCCATGTTAGAGGATCCTTGCCATCAAACTTGCGCATATCCACCTTTGGAAATAAATTCCTAGATCCCATAGGAGTACTAAAGCTTGTTTCAATGGTAGCTGGCCTAGAATTTTCACCTTGGTCGCTTGAGAACTCCTTTCTTGGTTCAACCATGTAGGTGCTTAACATGTTTTGTATGTCCAATATATCTCCTCTTAGGTCACACATATCCATCTTAATTGAGGAAATTTCTTCCTTGACCTTATTTATTTCCTCATTAGGATTAATATCCTCTATTGTTACCACATCCTTATCAGGAGTCTTCCCCGAAGTGACAACATTCCTTTTGCCTCTTATTGCGGACCCCGTCATGATGGGAACCACTAATTTCAAAATAAATCACACAAGTGAAACTTAAATTCTCTAAAAAATTTACTGTAACTTACTAGGGCTAAAATAACTCTCACCTAGAAAAATCTCCAAGAAATAAGCAGATTTGCAGTGTCGAGAGTGATAATTGTGAAATTTTTAATTTTTCAATAACTTTCTTATTTCTACTCCAATTCCTCCAAATGTTTTACTATAATCTACATTAGTATGTATTCAAAAACCCAATAAAAATGAGACTCCAATTCGACAAGATGTGTTAGATATGTAGATTCCAAAAAAATTGTGTACAAACCCTAATTCTACAATAATTCACTTAATTATGCTCCAATTCTTCTTAAATCTATACTATAGCTTCTTTAATATGTTCTTCAAAAACCCTTTAAAAATTAGAAAAAAAAAATCCAAAATTTGAAAGATATTCTCTTCGCAAAATCACCTCCAAAATTGAGAAAAACCTTGCCTCTACGGTGCCAAGATCACGCTTTGATACCACTTTTTATGAAATAACTTGCACAATATAAGAATATGATATGAAATATTCTACAAATACTTGATAATAACTGAGGATAACAAGCCACTTCAAGGGGGAAAACCTCCAAATATCTCTAATGAGAACACACTTCACAACTTGATGATGAAATAAGACTCACAACCTCCTATATATACCTATTTATGCCTAAGATATCACCTAGGCTGACTTAGACACCCTATATAAGTCTTAGGCTGACCTACACAACTAAATAACAATATACTAATGATAATATGACTTAATAGAGAGTTAATATAGCCACAAGTCGACTATTCATAACTTGATGTACAATAATATTAAGGCAGGTAAAGAAGTGGCCCGTGATATAGAATCGACTCATTTCCACCTTGGGCTTAACGAGTTCCACCTAGGTCATTTTGGCCATGATGCATGTTTCAACATTTAGGACACTCCTTTATTTTTGGTCTTATAGTGGTGTGATGGGACTCATTCACAATCTCTGTGAATGAGTCCCATGAAAAAAAAAAATCCAAATTTAAACAAATTCTTTATGGGATTTTATTCCAGATTTGACAATTTAGTTAATTTGTGACCCTTAGATAATTATAAAAGAGGGAGTATGATTGGATATAAAGAGGGAAGAGGCAGGGATGGACAGAGTGTAGGTGAGGGATAGTGAGGGATAGGAGGAAGGGGAAGGGGAGGAAGGAGGGAGTGGAAAATGATGGCAATGAGGAGGGAGGAAGGAGGACAAGTAAGAAAGAGAGGATATGGAGGATAGAGAATTGAGAGGGATGGAGAGGAGGTAGGAGTAGATAGAGGAAATATAGATATAAGACCAAATGGAGGGGAATGAGGGAGTGGATAGAGGGTAGATATGGAATGGATGGATGGAGATAGAAGGAGAAAGATTAAATGAGAGGGAGAGGACATGGAAGGAAGGGAGGGGAGATATGGAAGAGGGGGAAGGAGGGAGGGAGGATGGATAGGAAGGAACAATGGATAGAGGGAAGGAGATATGGAGGGAGACGTAGAGAGGAGGATATATATAGTGAGTGAGGGAGAGGTAGGTAGAGAGAGGTATATATTGTTCCTAGCTCCTTGTAGATTCCCTTGCATTGTATTATAATTTTATTATAATAAATATAATATAATGCTCCCTTGTAGTAATCTATCAAATATTTTTTATATTTAATATATTATATTATTATATATAATATAATATAATATATAAATATTATATTATATATTAATATTATATTATATTAATGTTTATATATATAATAAATCAAATAAGGGATCGAGTGTGAAGGAGTGAAGAAGTGCATGAAGGCAGAAGCAAGAGAAGGTATAAGGAACTGGGTAGAGGTGGCAGGACATAAAGTCCCCATGGAATGCATTAGGTCTCAAGCTGGTAGTGGGGAGCGGTGAAACTAGCACAAGAAGTTTGAACCAAAGGAAAAAGCTAGTAATGGAAATTGTAATAGATGGAATGGGAAGCCTAGGTATGATTTTATGAGGCATAACCCACCCAATCAACATGACTTTGAGAAATGGCATCAAGGCAAGGGGAAGTCAAATGGAAGATTCAACAATTGGCCAAACATGAAAAACCCTCGAAGGACTCAATATCTTGCATTTGAAGCGAACGCCCATCCAATGGGAAGTAGATATCAACATCAAAGGAAAGGGAATCAAAGGTGGAAGGGTTTGCAAGATTGGCATATAGGTAAATGCCACAATAATAATTGGCCATATTGGAGGAAGGATAAAACAAGGAATGCTTACAAGAAAACTATGGTGATTGGAAAAAACCATTTGCTACCTTCAATCTTTCATCTAGAGTAGCAGGGCCTATTGGTTAGATGTTATGAAAAAAGACCTAAATTGGGATAGTCTAATCAAATGGTGGAAAGGGTGATGGGGAAAAGAGATGCAATTCAAGACATTGGTGAATGGCTACATTATTGTGATTTACCCATCACAGAAAGTAAGGGAATAAATTAGGAATAGAATTTGGATCATGGATGGAAACAAATTCTACATTCACAAATGGGAGGTAGGGTTTGACCCATTTCAACACACCATGGAAAGAATCCAAGATTGGTTTAAGTTACTGAACCTTCATCTAGAGTTTTGGGAGTTGAACATTTTGGAGAAAACTGGCAATCATCTAGGGAAGTACATTTGTGCGGAGGAGAGGTTAAACACATACGATATTAGCACTTATGTCAGGATTTGTGTAGAAAATAAACCCAACAACCCACATTGGAGGGAGTTGTAACTCATTACAGATTGAGGAAACTAGTGACTGATTCTAATTTTGAACCCAAACCCTAACACTCATTTAAATGCATTACGATGGAAAATACTGGTGCATAAAGCAGATAGGGTAGACTTGAGTGGGTACAATGAGGAAAAAATATCCCCTAGGTACTCAAAGGAAGCTAAGGAAGGGAAGGATTCAAAGCCAATGCATGAGGATGGACATGAACAATCCATAGAAAACACAAGAAATAAAGAAGAGCTCGATCAATGACTAATGGAAAAGCCAAGGAAAATAATTGAATTAGATGAGAAGTTATCAGAGCCCATTGATATGATTGGGAATAATTTTAAGGAAGATAACATCAATTCCTTGATTTTAGTAGGTAATGAGCTCTTAGAACTCACTAAGGTGGCTTAAGAAGGAATGCAAACTAAATATTAGGAGGAAGAGGGGATGGAAGAAGCCTAGTAAAGTCCCTAACTTAGTGCAAGATGATGAGGCTCTAGATGAAGTGGAAATTACCCCCATCAACAAATAAAAAATAAAGGATTATGTCTCCAACCCAACCAGAGAAGGGGAATTTGGGGATTTCCCAATATGAATCTATTAAAAGGTCTCTAGACTGTGGGGAAAGTAAGAAGAAAGGAAGAATCTGAAATCAAGAGAAGAGGAAGATTGATGGAGAGGTTGTAGGTTAGAAGAAAATCAAGGAAATGCTAATGACAAGTAGTGGGAATCCTTTCTTGAGGAGCAATGAGGATAATGTTGTGAAATGTTAGGGTCTTAAATGCCCCTAACAAAAGATGCTTGGTGGGGCGTCAATTGGAGGCATCACAGGTTGATGTATTCATGATAAAAGAGTTAAATTTACAACAAGATGAAGTTGAAAATCTAAGGAAGAAGTTAAGACAGTGGGAAATAGAAGCAGTCAATGTAAAAGGAGTAGTTGGAGGGCTCCTAACATTATGGTGACCTCGAAATTTGCTACTGGAAAAGGTGGGATCAAGCAAACACTAGCTGGCTTACAAGGTTAGAAGCCTAATCTCTAATTTATGTTTTCTCTTTATTAATGTTTATGGCCCCTCTTTGTGTATTCTTAAAAGAGAATTATGGCAATATTTAGAGACAATTTGCAATACCTTGAACCTATAATTTTGTATTACGAGGGATTTCAATGCAATATTGATATTCATTGACAAAAAAGGGGGGTAATAAGGAAACTTCAGTATCAAATAGATTTTGAAGCATTTTTAGATAGAAATGAACTCATGGAGATCAACATGGGTAAGGGGTTATACGATTGGACAAACAAAAGAAGAGGTTTTTGTAGCATTGCAAAAAATTTAGATAGATTTTTATTCAAGGGTGATCTTTGATCCTTCCTCTTTACCCTTGAATGTAGTATTGAACCCATATATGGATCTGATCATCATCCAATAATTTTTGATATCAAAGGGGAAATAAAACCCATAAGATTTCCCTTCAAATTTGAAAAAATGTGGCTAAGGGATGAGAATTTCATGCAATTAATATACAGGGCTAGTGAGCAGAAGTAAACCCAAGAGGGAAAAAAAATTCAATGTGGTGTCCAAATTGAAATTTGTAAAGCAACAGCTAAAATCATGGAATAGGAACAATTTTTAAAATAGTTTTGAAGAGAGAAAAAAAAGGTTGAAGAGCTTTTGCAGTGTCTAAATGAGGAAGTACTAGTTGATGGAATGGATCATGCAACAGGATACTTAAAGGAGAAGGAACTACTAAATAGGTTGGAGGACATACTAGCCAAGGAGGAGGTATTTTGGAGATAGAAGTCATGAGAATTATGGATAAAGGAAGGTGACAACAAGAGCTAGGAGGGAAGTCAATAGAATATCAAGAATTAAGACCTCAAAGGGTAGGACACTAGAGAAAATGGAGGAGATAATACCTGAAATGATCAATTGCTTTCAAAATCTACTAAAAATTTGGTGAGGTTCAAGATGGTAGGAACAACAACACATATTGACCAACATCCCAAAGCTAGTCTCTGAGACACAAAACAAGATGTTAATGAACAATTTTACTAAAATAGAAATTCTTTCACAATGCAACAAGAGCTAGAAGGGAAGTCAACAAAATATCAAGAATTAAGAACTTCGAGGGTAGGATGCTAGAGAAAATAAAGGACATAATACTTGAAATGATCAATTTATTTCAAAATCTACTAAACAACTGGGGAGGTTCAAGATGGTAGGAACAACAATATATATTGATCAACATCCAAAATCTAATATCCCAAACACAAAAAAATATGTTAATGAGCAGTTTTACTGAAGAGGAAATTAAGATTTATTTCAACTAAACCTCGATAAGGCTCATGTCCTGAATGGGTTCCAAGCCATAATTTTTCAAAAATGTTGGGGTATATTAGGAGTAGAATTCTTAGAGGCCACAAAAGAATCAAGAAGCTTTGGTAAAGTACTAAAATAAATCAACATCACTTTCACGACATTAATACCCAAAAAATCAAATCCAAGATCGTTGGATGAGTAGAGACCAATTACTCTCTGCAACACTATAAAATAATGGAAAAGACAACAACACATAGATTCAAGAACATTCTATCGGATATATCTATTAGAAGAAAAAACTGGGTTTTTTCAGGGTAGATCAATCCTAGATGGGGTCATAATCACACAAGAGGCTATATATTCCACACAAAAATTGAAAAACCAAACATGTTGATAAAACTGAACATAAAAAAAAATTATGATAAGTTTGATTGGAGATTCTTGTTTAAGGTAATAGAGGCATTTGGCTTCAATAAGAAGTGGCTGGAGTGGATATTCAATTGTGTGGAAAGCTCAATATTTTTGGTTTTGATCAATAGTTCTCTAGAGAGTTTCTTCAATTCTTCTAGGGGATTAAGACAGGTTGACCATTTGTGCCCCTTCCCTTTCATAACAATGGTGAAATCATTGGCTAGGTCATTAAGCAAAGAAATGTTGGAAGGGAGACTAGGGGGAATACAATTCACAAGGGAATTGCTTGCAATAACAAATCAAAAATTTGATGATGATACAATGCTTTTTGGAGCCATTGTGGCTTCTGAAGAATGAAACTATAAGAAAATTTTGGATGACTATACTGTTGCTTCAGGGTAGGAAGCAAGGAAAAGTCTGAATTTTTTTTCTTCAACACAAAACCAAGAGTGGAAAATCATATAGTAATAATTTTTGGCTTCAAAAGAGGAAACCTACCATGCAAATATCTGGGCCTTCCCTTGGACAAAGGATAGCAATCAGGGAAATTGTAGGACTCCCTAGTATCAAAAGTTGGAGATAGATTTGCATCTTGGAAAGGAAAATGGTTGTCATGGGATGGAAAAATAATTAAACTAAAGGTAGTCATATCTGTTACACCCACGTATATGATGTCGTGTCTCCCCCTAACAAGTGAGGCATGCACTAAAATCAATTAAAGAATGAGAAAGTTCTTTTGGCAAGGGATTGAGGAGAAAAAGAAGTATCCACTCATAAAATGGGAAAACATGTGTAGAATGAAGGAGGTGTATGGAGTGGGCTTAAAAAACCTACTCATTAAAAAACAAAGCCCTAGTTGCAAAATTGGTTTGGAAGATCTATGCAAATTAGAATTTAAAATGGGTAAAGATAATAAAGGAAAAGTATCTAGATGAAGGGGAATCAAGTATATTCAAGGAAAATTATCTACCAACTAGCTCACAAATATGATGCTTCTTAAAAAGTAGTAGGGACTTAATCACAAGCCACTTAATGTGGGACATAAAGAATGGAAGCACAACCCTATTTTGGGAGGATTCCTAGGGGGATTTCCTAAGTTGGAAGGATATAGAGGCCTAGGGAGAATCAAGTATGTTACAAAGCAAAGGTGGGGATTAAAAACTAGGGAGTATCTTAGAGAAGTCAAATTGAATGGGCTATCTCAGTGGATATGGAGAGATGTAAGAGGGCTAGGGATAGACAATGCAATGGCTAAGGAATATGAGATGTTGATGGCCAACCGCAAAGTAGATATTAGGAATGGAAATGATACTCTCAGGTGGCATGATGCATAATCAAGGGAATACAATGTCAAGGATGGTTATAGAATTTTGGAAAAGTGGGAGGAAGGTCCCTCTCAAATACCAGTAAAATTCTACTAGAGGAAAGGATGTCTATCTAAGGTAGGAGTTTCTACATGGGCAGCAATGCAAAAAAGAATAGTCACTGCGGATATAGGTTTGTGAAGATGGGTTGTTGTGGACCCTCAAGGTGTATTCTCTACAAGCAAGAGGAAGAATCAGTAAATCATTTTTTACTAAATTTCCCTTATACGAATTAATGTTGGTATTGGTTGTGCATGAAGTTGGCTTGGAAGTTCACCCTACCCAATGATATAACGATCTTGTTTCAAGGATGGACTGACCTTTAGAAATCAGCCCTATGTTCGGCTCTATGGGTGGCAAGCCCATCTTTACTAATATGGGAAGTTTGGAAAGAGCAAAATAGATGTTTATTCCAAGAAAAATAAATTCATATTTTATCTCTGTTAAATAAACTAGAAGTTGCAATAGTAGAAGTGGTGAACAGTCGATTTACAGATCAAAATCCAAAGAAAGACAAGTTTTTAGTATCAGATGCATGTATGAGAAAATCTTGGCATGGTCTTAAGGCTCCTACCTTTGTAGGGGAGGGTGGCACTAAGGCCAAAGAGGCTTGTTGCAATGTCAAATGGTAGGCACAAGATCTAGGTTGGTATAAGCTAAATGGGTAAGTGCACCAAGATGGTCGCACTTTTGTGGCCACAAAAGTGCAAAATGAGACAAAACGCGTTCGCATTATAACGCGAAAGCGTTTTGTCTTTTTAAAAGCAAAAAAAAAGGAACATTCTTCATTTCTATTTTTTCTGATTTCCATTTCTGCCCGCGGCCAAAAACCCTGCACTACGCGCTCGCGTTGTTGAGGAGGTGACTTCTTGACACTTGATCAACTTGAGTTCAATTTTCTTCACAAATATGGCACCCCGACGATGAAGAGATGCAAGAGGTAAGTTTTGTTTGGTATTTCTAATGAATTTTTTTGTTTTAAATTGATTTTGTTTGTTTTAGTTTAGAAATGAATGATTTTTTTTAATTTGTAGGAAATCCTCAACAAGAGGAGGAAAATCCTCAACCAAATCAACCTCAACAAAATCAACCTCAACAACAAAATCAACCTGCCCCACCATTCTCTCAATACCCTCCTGGCACTCAAGAAAATTTGAGGAGTGAAATTGAAAACAACAAAAAAGAAGTTGAAGATCTTATTAGTAGGTTGAGTGATCAAAATTCTTCAACCACAGAAAGGATACATCTAGCAGATTCATTGAAAGATTTGTTAAAAAATGTGGATGCAATTACCCAACAAATATCTGGATGGCAAAATAGGAGGCAAACATCAAGGGCATATTATGCAGATAAATTATCATATAAACAAGTTAAAGATTTAAAGATTACTAAAGGCGATTTGTGCTCTCTATTCACGACCCTAGAACAAATCAAAATCTCACCCTCAATGCAAAGAGGTTTCCTATCCATTGGTGCCACCACGTAGAGATTAGGAACCGTTTTTATGACAGATGGTATATGGTCTTTGATTACCCACCGTGCAATAACTGTGAAGTCCCCCAATATTTTCTTAGAAAATTATACTGTGAGTTTGTATTGAACCAAATCCCAAATTATTTTGATATGAAGGAGTTTCAGGGGAGAGGTGGGGGGTCAGCACAGGATAGGCCTGGTGCACAGCCGGATCCTACACGACAGGGGAGACGACCTCTCGCTAGGCCGCCTCGTGAGCAGATTGCGATGCCGGTAGTTGCAAAGGAGAGTGCTGATGTAGAGACTTTGCAAGTGATCACATCCTTGACTCAGAGTGTCATCCACCACACTAGCCCCATTGTGCAGCGCAATCCAGGGGAGTCTTCAGGTGGTGGCCTTTGAGGCCATGTGTGTCGATCTTATGACACTTATCCGTATGACCCTACCGCCCTCGTGAGGGTGCGCTACACGTGATCCAGCATACTTCACGCAACCCGACTGGTATGCATCTACTCGGGATGGAGAGGGCGGTCGATATTCTCGCGATGATGCATATGGTATCGACAAATGTGTAAAATTGAACATGTTCATTGAATTTAGTTTATTAAATTTTAATTGTCAAATGCAAGATTAACTAATTTAGTTTTATTATTTTAATAAAATTGTAGGGTCACAGTGTTGACCCTGGGTACACCAGTCAATCTACTTATTTATGCAGTACACCTATCAGTGGGGGATGTAAAGTTAGTAAACAATTATAAATCGATTACATATGTTAATAGCATTTTTTTACGAATGGTATTTTAATATGTGATTTTGGATGTTGAACAAGGTGTTGTTGGAGGTTTCAAGGAAACACCTCTGAGTGCGAGTAGATTTGATCAAACTTTCACTAAGGTAATATAGAATAAAGAGAACTTAAAGTTAATGAATTCTAAGTTTAATCTAGATTTGTGTATATATAGTCATAAGAGTATATGGGTTCACTAGGTTATTATTTGAAATCTTTTAAGAATGGTCCTACCATGATTGTTTATCTTAGAATTCCTACACTAGCAAGCTATATATAATAAAAATTTAACATGGAACTGACAAAGGTAGAGCTACATTCTACTCCATCCTATATATTTTTTTGTGATGTCAACGCAACCAAGAATAAGACGATGGATGTCCTACATGATGTCAATGTAACCAAAAATAAAATTTCTATCCTCAACCCTATCTATCAGCCAAGACTCCTTCAATATCTCCTAGACGCTTGGAGATGCTTAAGACTAGGTCAAAATACCCTATATTCTCTTCATTTGTTGCATAGCTCATCAAGTTTCCCTATATATTCTCTAACTAATCATGATTGCATGGAAAGAAGTTATAAGTACTCATTAAACTCTCAACTATTTGAGCCTCCTCAAACTTTCCCATAGGACGTGGAAAATGCTTAGAAATGATTAAATTCCCTAATAGGTGTGTGGGAGATCTTTTAGGAAAACATTTGACACTAATTTGATCCATTGAATTCTTCTTCATTCTTATATATTCCTCAAATATACCTTGCAATACCCCTATCATACCTAAATCTACTGCATTCATGTCCTTGTTAGCTAGCATGTAGTGATATAGTATGGTCCATGAATTTTTATGTCTTCTTTTTTCATTTTTCTATACAGTCCTCTTTTATCTCACTACTAGGTCCTCACATAAAAAGAAAAGAAAAACATTACTTCTTTTTCTCATCTAAGGCCCCTAAGGTTTTAAACCTCTTAGATGCAAGGATTCAAAGCACATCAACCATGTGGTACAAATGAATAAATCCCAAAGACGATTTGTAGCAATGAAAGAGTTTGGAAAGGTAGAGAGAGCTACACTGGTGACTCAAGAGAAACTTCAGCTTTCAAAAACAAAGCCAATTAGGCTAGCAAACATGTGGATCAGGACAACATTTGGTGGAAGAGGAAGAAAGATGACTAGAAGTCTGGAGGCCCACCATACTGGATTTTGATATTCAACCATGAGAGCAAAAGAGAGAGTTGATATCATGTATCAAAACATTAAGCATGCATTCTTCTAGACAATGGATAAGGAGATGATTACTTTTCTTCATTTTCATTTGCATAACCATATCACGGCGTGGGAACCATGAAGACCAAGGATGTCCAGCTTTATGTGGAGGTAATGGATGTGGTCCAAACTTTAGGAGGGGTAAGAAGGTCAATGTATGATCTTGATGAATGATAGAAGAGGGGTTGGTCAGACAAACCAGGGGCA
>VDFB02222186.1:0-11316 GCA_007258455.2 Sequoia sempervirens | reverse complement strand
GAGTAACTACTCTTATGAAGACAATAACTTGATGGCTCAACTATGTTGTAGCTTATTGTAACAACAATTAATTTTTCATTCTCAACTCAGCAGACAATAAATTAGGAAATATAATTTAGTAATTTATTCTATTGTAACTAATAATCTAAACTATAATGGATATTGTAGTACCTCAAGTGGTCCTCGCTTGAGTTGCTGCAATCCCACAATGTCCTTCAAGTCTTAACTTATAGATTCATGGAAAATATTGTATTCTTCTTTATTGAAATTCAAACATACAAAAACTTAAGAACAGAGTATACGATCAACAATACGTATATTCAAATCTACTTCATATAAAATATCTAGCTAGTTATGATCTCTCACAAGATCGGACATATATACAAGATCTTTGAGAGTTCCATTATTCTTGCACTAAAAACAAATTGTAAGAAACTATCAACTCTCCCAAAAATATAGGAAGAGGACTAGGTCTTATTTCAAACAATAAATAAAACCTAGTGAAGATAAGAGTGTAAGAATCTTATTAGGACTCTACATCTTTAAAGAATATGGTTATAACTGAAGATGTGCCTAACAAGGTAAAACTTATTACAAACTATTAACCACTATTAATACAAGTATCTTCTTTCCTCCATGATCTAATAATAGCATAAAGTGAATATATGAAGTGATTCATGAAGAAATCATGTTCACACTCTCTAACCATTACCTAAATCAGCCTCAGAAAATCACATGTGTTGTAGGTGATAACCTCCTTTGATTTTGGTGAAAAAGCATCCTTTTGATGCAAGTTGAAAGTATTTTTGTTGTGATTTTATATATCCTTCACTATGTGGGTTAATTTATTCCAAAGGAATATTTTATTGTTAATAACTATAATTAATCATAAAACTCCATTAAATTACATGGACATTCAAAAGATTCACACAATCATTTATCAATATAATATATCATCTTCAATGCTTTAAATACTTAAAATATATGAAAAGGTTTGGGACCATCTTTTAAACTTATCAGAAACATGATGAAAAGTATGAAACTAAAAAAAGGAAACACATGACATTTCTGAGGCTCATCCTCCCCCTAACTTGGCTCTGCTTGTCATCCAAAAGTTTAGGGTATCGATTATATTGTAAGTAAACTCTCTATAGTTTTTATATGTGACTATTCCCCTACTTTAGGTAGAATCCCTTTTTTGTACATATATCGTTTCCCATCTAGATTTCTCTATTGCCACTTTTTCTTCCCTTCTTTCTATCTAATGTGGAATTGGAAACAAGAGAAGGGGAGGATGAAATGTTAGAGGGAACTAGGTAATATGATGTTGAAGGGAGGATGTGATATACTTGTGGGCTCTTTTAACTATTTTCAAGTAATTAAAAATAGAATGGGGTTCCTTCTTTTTTAGCTCTTGTGTCAACTCTTTCCATCTGTCCTATGAGAAAACAAGTGCTTCTCTTCTTATTCCTGTTACTAGTTCTTGGAATCTTTTGTAATCTCTTTCTTTGCATTTTAGGATTTTATTTTCCACCCAATGTTTTTCCACAAGGTCAATCCATTCCTCCACTACCCCATTGGGATCCTCTACCTCTACTCTAATATGGAGGGGAAGTGACTTCTCCCTCTCATGATAATATTGTTGTAGATGACCTCTCTAATGTTCATTTTAGATAAATGAGGCTAATACCTTTATTTGAACATCTCCACAAAGATTAGTGGGTTCCAAGTAGTGTCATATGGAATGGCTAGATTATGCAGATAGAATTTTCACACAATTGATCATGCATATTTGTTGTATCCTCTTGATAAGATTTTAAGAATAATATGGGTGATGATAAGAAAATTGAGAGGTCACTAATTAGTTGGTTAAATTAGAAACTCAAAAAAATTCCTACTAAAATAGGGTGTAGACCTAGTAGGTGGTCTACATTTTAGGAGTTGTGATGTCTTATCCGTCATTTCTTCCTTTTTCACATTTAACCTTTTAATCTCTAAGTCCTTTTCAATCTCTATGTTATGTGTTACTATCAAATCATATTTTTCCTTATCCCATTTCCTTTGTGACTGATAGAATTGTTTCATTTTGTTCCATAATTCAATTCCTAGGGTAACCATGGTAAGGGTTTTGGTGTTGTTTGGAAATCTTTATGCTCCTCATGTTTTTGAGTTTTCTTATTTATTTCAATGATGTATAATTGTGTCAATTTATCTAAACCTACTCCTTGTTGTTGATAGATGTGTAGTTGATTTTCTAATTATTTCACCTTATTATCTAACCCATTCCCTCTTTATTGATATTTATTTATCTGTTTCTCCAGCTCTTTAATTTTCTATAGAGCTACCTGCAACTCATTATTTTCATCTTTTCCTAACAAAAAAAATTCATTCTCATCTTTCAAAAATAATTATTTATCAATCTTAGTTGGTGAAGCAAATTCTTCTTTAGTAGTTGGACTATTATATGGTTTGTGCTTCTTCCTTGTAAATAAATCTTCAGATTCATAATCTAAGGTGGTGCTTAGATGCATAAATTGCAGGGTTTTAGATTGTTCTTGATTACTAGGTAAATTTTATTCTTCTGAGTTTGTTTCAGACTCTACTATCACAACCTTTTCCTATCGAGGTTGGGCCTTCCATTTTGAAATGTCCTTTTATTAAGGCAGTGTGACCACTTTTTAGGTTGCACCAATATTTGCTACTTCTTTTTATGAGAAAAAGAAGAGGTTTTGTTGCTTGGGTTTGGAAGGGTTTTTAGTGGTAATAGAGGTTTTTTACTATGTTGGTGGTACAAGTTGTTCTCTAGAGGTTGCAGGTTGGGTTTCATATGTTTATGGCTTTGATTATGTGTCACTTCTATGGGTACATGATGAAATATGTGGGGGAGAGGGTATATGTTCCTCTTTAGCAGTTGTAGATGGCTCATTCACCTCTTAAGCCTTGTTTGCTTCATCTAAACCTGACCTCAAAAGTATGTCATTTATATTGTTACATGCTAGAAAATTTTACCAAGATACATCAGGGAATTAAATTCTAAGGCTTATTTCAATCAATAAGGTGACTAGGGCAGACCAATTCCTCTTTCTTTTATACTTATAAAACATCCATTTCAACAAGTTGTACAAGAAATTAGGGATATTCACTAGCCTTTGATGGTGAAGGTGACTCAAAGTTTAAAATATATTGTGTACAGAAGAGACTACATACCATAGGTTAAATATTTAATTATATATAGAACAACATATTCCCATAACCATGGTAGGGAAATTCATTTAGTACCTTGAGTTGAGGAGTCCACTTCCTCTCATGAATGTGTAAATTCATTCTATGTTGTGATTACATATGCTCACACTAGAAATTTTTCTCCCACCGTGAACAATACAAAAACCTCTACAAATAATACCTTTGAATCATCCACTCTCAAACCTATAATTATGGTTTCATAATTCTATAATGTACTATCAAATTGTTGTCATTACCTCATTAAAATCGGTAAGACGAAGGAAATAATCTAACCATCCAGCTTGTTGGAAGACAGGAAAACATTTCTAGTCTTCTAATAATAAATTATGGGTTGTTGGTTCTCATTTGGCAATGTCTCCTCCCATTTTTGATGTTCTACAACCTTCTTCAAGAAAATTTTTCTTTAATTTGTATTTCAATCTTCTTGTTTCTTATGCCTTAATCCCTACTTCTTTGAGTACTATAACCTCTGTGAGTTTACAAAGAAAATTTAAGTTGGAGCCGGTGTAAACAATTCTTTCAATTTTTTCCAATGAATTTAACAATGAAAACTAAACTAGTCCTCCCCAGTAACTTAAAGTTGCTATTTGTCCTCAAATATAAAAGTACAATAATTATAGAGGGGATCATTATGTTAAGAATTATAGATATAGATATAATATAAAGTAAATGTTACATGAACATGAATTCCATAGTAAATTAATATAATTTAATGGTAATAATAGTTTATAATGTGAAGAATACCTAGGATTGGTGCAATGATAGGAAAGATGGCATGTGTGATGTTGATTTAAACACCACCAAGTAGCAACTTGTTGAGGGAAATAAAATGATGGAAATAAATGGTAGTACTATAGGCAACTTTTTGTATAGAGAACTATTGAAACAATGGAACGTGTCCATAAAAGGCTTGATATGGGAAAAGAAAGTTGTGACATACAAAAATTTTATTTATAATGAAGTGATATGATGCATGTAATGGGTAGTGAATAGGATTAAATGCATGGAGTGAAAAACTAAAAGTGATATTTGTTACATGTGGAGTGGTATTGAGCTAGAGGTTGTTGTTGCAGGTAGCAATAGTACAGGTCCCTTGTGTAAATTCCTTGGGCTATTGCTACAGATATTGTGAGAAGAATTGCTTGTAACTTGTTGTGCATACCCAAAAATAGATGGTGTTGGTGGTATGATTTATTGGTGATATAGTGCATGTGTGTGCATGTGAGTTTTGTTACTAATTGAAAATATTACCTAATATATCAGTAGGTGAGATGGTTGGCTCATCTACAAATGTAGAAATTGTTGATTTGGTTGTGGTTTCATGATTGGCAAGAAATTTTAAATTTGTAAGTGGTGTAAACTGTTGTTTTAAATCCTATAGAAATTCTTCTTTATGCAATAGCTTTTTATAAAGCTTGAGGTGATATCCATTGAACATTAAAGAGAATCTAACTAAATCAATTGTAGTTAGTTGTATTACTCCATTTTTAAAGACATGTTTAATTTCATAAGGACCTAACCACCATATTTGTAATTTTCCCTTGTGGTCCTTATACCTTGAATCATAAAGCAATGCCCAGTCCCCTTCATAGAATTCCTTAGTTTTGATAAACTAGTCTTGCCATTTGATTCTCTTTTTTTGTACAATCTCTATATGATGGACCACTTTCATCCTTATTTTATCTAGAGAATTTAGATTGTGCAATCTATCTTTCTAAGCTTTAGAGAGATCCATTCCAATTTTTACTATGGTTTTGAGTGTTTTATGTTCAAATTCAATGGGAAGGACAACCTTTTTCCCATATATCGATTCATACGGCAGAATCCTATGGTGGTTTTCCAAGTTTTATATTCCCATACAAATTTTGGTAACCTTGCTTCCCAATCCTTCCAATGCAATTGGATTGTCATTTTTAGAATGGCTTCAATCTCCCTATTTGTGACCTCAACTTGCCCATCTTGTGGGTGGTAGGGAGTTTATTTTTGTATGTCTAATCTCATATTCTTTGACTAGATGAAAAATAAAACCTAAAGTGAATTATGGTCCTTGATCTATGACTATCTCCCTAGGCACTCCATACCTTGTAAATATTTTCTGATAAAGTAATGTGGCAACATTGCTATCTCTAGCAAATTGCAATGCTTTAACCTCCACTCATTTTGTTATATAGTTAGTACAAACTAGTATGTATTCCTTATTATTAGAGGTGGGAGATATTGGTCCAATGAAATCCAATCCCCATTTATCAAATGGTTCAATGACTAATTGTGGTTGTAGGGGCATTTCATTGCTCCTTGTAGGTCTACCCATCCTCTGGCACCTATCACACCTCCTTGTATAATTGATTACATATTTATGAATTGTTGGCTAGTAGTAGCCAGTGTTTAAAATCTTTAGAGTTGTTCTCTTAGCTACCAAATTTCCTCCACAAGTCTCATAATGAAAATCCTTTAGGATATCATATACTTCATCTTCCCTCATATGCTTTCTCATTATATTATATGGTCCTTTATAGAATAAATAACTAGCCACCCATGAATATGGAAAGTTGTGTTCAACTAAATGTCATCTTTCTCTAGGTGAGAGATGTGGGGGTGTCCTACCTGTAACCAAGTAGTTAGCTATGTCTGCATACCAAGGTGTTTACACTATTGAAGCAAACAAATGTTCATCTAGGAAATAATCATCCATAATTTATTCTTCTATTTTGATTTGCAACCTAGAAATAAAATCAGCTACCACATTTTCTTTACCTAGTTTATCCATAATAGTTATATCAAAATCCTATAGTAATAATAATCACTTAACAATTCATCCACCAATCACTGGTTTGTTCATCAAATATCTTATTGTTGTATGATCTAGATATGAACAAAGAAATAATATCCAATGATATAGTGTCCAAATTTGTTAATGGAATATACCACTACTAACATTTCATTCTTTGTGGCAGTGTAATTAAGCTCAGAAACTTGAAGATTTTTATTGATGTAATAAATGGAATACTCCAAATTACCTTCCTTTTTTCCTAAAATAATACCTATGGAAAAATTAAAAGCATCTATATGCATGTGGAAAGGAATTTTTCAATTAGGTCCTCTCAAAACATGTGTCCTTGTGAGAGATTTTTTGAGACATTCAAAAGCTTCTTGGCAAGTAGTGGCCTATTCAAATTCAATATCTTTATATAGGAAGACAAATAAGGAAGTTGTTATTTTACTGAAATCCTTAATTAATCTCTTGTAGTATCTAGCATGACCTAGGAAACTCCTCACATATTTTTTCTTCTCAGAGGTAGGTAGAGTGGTTATCAATTCTATTTTGTTAGGATCCACGTGTATCCCCCTATTAAACATACAATGTCCCAAAACCACTCCTTCGGTCATCATCATGAAACGTTTCTCATGACTTAAAGAGATTGTCATCTTGGAACCTTTGGAAGACTTTCTCTAGATTTGTTAGTGCTTCTTCATAGGAATTTCCATAAGTGGTGAAGTCATCCATATATATTTCCATAGATTCATGGGAAAAATCTAAAAATATGCTCAAGATTTCTCTCTGGAATGTTGCAAGTGCATTACATAGCCCAAATAGTAAAACTAGGTAGGCATATGTTCCTCACGTACATGTAAAGGTGGTTTTATCCTAGTCTTTTGGATCTATTTTGATATGGTTGTATCCGCTAAACCATCTAGGAAAGAAAAGTGTTTCTTCCCTACTAATTAATCTAACACTCGATCAATAAAAGGAAGAGAGAAATTATCATTCCTTGTGGTTGCATTTAGCTATTTGTAATCCACACATAATCACCATTTTCCTCCCTTCTTAGGTACTATCACTAATGGGGAAACCCATTTACTGTCTAATATTGGATATATAAACCTTGTATCTAACAGTTTCTACAATTTTTTATTCACTTTATCTCACATAGTTGGGTTCATCCTTCTTTTTGGTTGCCCGACTGGTTTGTATCTATCATTGATTTAAATACTATGCACACAGAGACTAGGATTTATTCCCTTCATGTCGTGGTATTATCAAGCGAATTCTATTGTGTGAGCTTAAAGGATTCTAAGTAATTCAAATTGTGTTGTTGTGGGTCCACTCCATAAATCATGACAGAAACAACATCCAACCCTAATAGATTAAGATTACAACTATGTGGAAGTAGTGTATAAAATAGTTGAGAAGTAGATTCAGAGGCAGTTGCAAGTATAATATTGTGTAATGGACAATGCAAACATGTTATACAATAGTGTTTTTGTCGGTCCACTCCATAAGATTTTTGCATCATATTGGCAATAATTTCATCTTCATCTTGAATTTCAACCATTGGACTTCATTCTATGGTCATAAGTGTTTGTAGGGAATATTGCTCATCTTCTTCCAAGTTTGGCCAAATATGTTGTTCCAATTCTACATTTTGTGTAGGTGGGTAGAGGATCAATTTTTTTGAATCATTTCCATTGGAAATGATCATGTTATAGAATCTATATCCAATAAATGTATTTTTTGGTCTGCCTAAGATTAAGGGATATCCTCCAAAGTTGGCTTTAAGATGTAAAATTGTAAAGTCTGCTATATATTCCCATGAATCCAGTGTGATGACCAAATCCTCTATAATACCCTCTAGCTTGAATATTGACCTATGTGCTAATTATAGAACTATTGGTGTAGGTACGAGATTCTTCAGTTGAAGCTTTTGTATTGTTTCTCTTGTCATTACATTGATGGTTTCTCCTAAGTCAATCAGAGTATTCTTTATTCAAGTGTGTCATTAATCTACACATCTACAATAGGACTCCTAGGGTCTACATACTTTGGGACAACTATGTTTCCCAACATAATGTTATCCAATTGTCCTAAAACATGGACAATATGGGGGTTTTTTCTTTTCCTTCCTATATTTGAGGCATAATTAGCTCACAATTTTTGTGTAGATGGGCACTATCCTAATAGCTTGGATCAAGGGAGTTTTGACACAAACATTTTTCAACTAACTCAAGAAGTCAAATTTAGGCTCAAAATAAAATATGTAGGCAGTCAATATCTCTGGAAATGGTGGTTTCTTATTTATGATGTTTGTATGTAACTTATTTTGTTCAGGTTGTTTTATTGAATTGTTGGTAGTTTCACTTGTTGGTTCCTCGTCAGTCAGTAAGTTATGTAATATAAGGAGATGATGGTCTAACAAGCATTTTTCTTGAACACAGGTAGACATCACTAACCTCAACCTTGTAGGTTGGGTATTGGATATATTCATTAGTATAATCCTATTGAACAAGATTATTGTTAGGGTTTGGTGTAAGTTGAGCGGGAAATTATGGTGCTCTTGGTTGCACTAGGGCATATGTGGTTGGGTTTGGCATTGTGGCTAGTTTTGTTTTTGTAAATATTGTTGTGGTTGTGAGTAGCTGACATTTGGTTTTTGCCACTATTGATTTCCACATCATTGTGATGCTCATTGGTTTTGAAAGGGTTGCCACTATGGATTATAATTTAGGGCTTGATATGATTGTTGTTTCCACATCCCCTACTATGGAATCTAGTTAGATGATTGGGAATTTTTCCATGGTTGATTTAGCATGCGATTCCAAGGTTGTTTATTCTAGTTAAGGAATTTTGAATTGACCCCTGGAAAAGACATATTAAAAGATAAAGGGTCTTGAGGCATAGCTTGTCTTTGTTGGCATGGTTTATGTTGAGTAATATAGAACACTTGTCCTTCCTCATCCTATAGAGGATGAAATTTAGGTTTTTCTAGCTTCTCCTTAGAAATACCGATAACCTTTTTACACTTATAGTTAACCCTTTTCTATCGGTAGTGTGGGAAATATTCGATGAGAGAAGCCTCTTCTTCTTCTTCTTTTTTTATGTGAAAAGTGTCCAATTGGGTTGCTAGATGGCTAATTATATCTTCCTTCATTTTTTAAAATAGGTTGTTAAGTTCCATCTTGGAAACACATGTGGATGTTTGGTGGAAGAAAAGGCTCTAGCACCCCTAGTCTTCTTCATAGCTGATCTTGAAGAATTTCTACGCACCTAGACAATTTCCTCAAAAGGTAATTGAGAAATATCCCCTACTCTAATGAGGTTTATTGCATCAATGCAATATTCATTTACTCCTCATAGGAATATCATTTTTAGGGACTCTAGGGAGAACTTATTCTACTATGACTCTTTAAGGTAGAATTAGAACCTCTCCACATAGTCTTCAAGTGGTTCTTCTTCCCTTTGTGAAATTATGAAGATATCACCTCTTTTTATGTCTACTCCCTAACAATAATCTTAGCATTTTTTTAAGAATTTCTCCTTCATTATTTCCTAATTTGGCACTGCATTTATTCCAAGCCCCATGAATCACCACAAAGCAACATCTTTCAACATGGTTGGGAAGAGTTTTCTCTTATGAGTGTCTATGGCATAGTCATAGCTTCTACATATAACATCAAACTTGAACATAAATATATCTAGTTCTTCTGTTATTAACCCCTAGAAATTGGGCAAGGTCAAAGGAGATATATTCTTCAAGGTAGCCACCTATCCTTGGTTTGTGATTGGGAATTCAAACATAATAAACTTTATTGGATTGTATACCATCTCTTCTTCTATGATGTCAAGATATCTTATGGGAATTATTCTAATGTCTAGAATAGCTACAGGTGTGAGGGGTATTTATATGTTGTTTATTCCCTTAATCAATTCCTCTAATGGTGCTAGTTCCTCACTTGTGCCAATATCTTCAAATTCCTTTTGAATATGATTCAAGTGGATAAATATTCCCAAAGTGTCTCTCTACCGCCACATGTAATAGTAACTTGAGATTAATAGATTTTTCTATAGACTATTAGTGTTTAGTTTTTGGTTGATTTGTAAATTCTACTAGTCCTAATTTACTGTAAATGAAAATTTCCTAACTTGTGGAAGAAATATAAATGAGCTAAAACATGCTTAGTCATTCTAAACTTTATCACCATCCTCGACAAATATGCCAAAAATGTAGTGCTCCCTATTGAGAAAAAATGTCTCAAACTTGCTGGTGTAAAAGGCATCGGTTGAAAGTTCATCACAATTGTGAATTGAATTTGATTAGGATAAGAAATGGCCAATCTCTTTTGACATCTGGATAAGGTTTCAAAAGTTTGGGCTTTAGCTTCATCGGGTTGAAAAGAACATGTCAGCAAGACTTAATGGCGAGTCTCCTTGACATCTCGATAAGCGCTTCAAGCTTCAGGCTTTGAATCCATCAGGTTGACATTACAGTGTTAGAGGGAGCTATTTTGCAATCCATTTGACATTTTGATGGACTATGAGAAGGGACAGGTCAATTTTGGAAGGAGTCACTTGGTAGTCTCTTCAACATGTCGATAAGTGCTTCATCAATGACACTTCACCATATCGTAGGAAGTCACTTGTAAGTCTCTTCAACAATCCGATGAATGGCAAGAAGGGAAGTTTCGAGGAGACAAGAGGATATCGATGAGACCTAAAATGTGGTCTCTTCAATACTCCGATGGAGCTACATTGAGGAGACCATACGATTTTGGTGGAACCTTGATGCTTGTCCCTTTGACATTCTAATAGGATGTTTGCAAAGTTGGTGTGTTGGTATCGAAGAGACATGGTTACATGTCCCTTCAACATTCCAATGGTATTTCAACAAAGGAAAAAGGTGATGGTTAAGTTTATTTGTGATTGTTTGTCTAGTATGGAAGTTGGAACGTCAATTTTCTGGTGATGCTTGAGAAGTCTATATTGAATGTCATAATGCTTTGGATTGATATTGAAAAAATGAGTAAGTGAATATCAAAGTGAATGTAATGAATTGTTGCCAGATTCATTTCATGAATTAACACTTGAAAGAGTATAGCTTTGAACTTGTATGTAATTTACATTTTATTGTAATATAAGATATCTCTGCTTTGGTGTGTGGGTTTTTTCCCGTAAGGGTTTTCCCACGTAAAATTTGGTATTCATTTTGTGTCGATCTTTTATTGTCTATTTTGTTATTCATGTATGTGCATCTTTGTGTTCTGTAATTGTAATTTTTGGAAAGATTTTTTGTATCTCTC
>VDFB02222185.1:0-26541 GCA_007258455.2 Sequoia sempervirens | reverse complement strand
AAAAGTTAGAGCTTGAGGAAGAGAATTTGGCCTATTTAGATGAATATTTCCCCCCGACTTTGAGGATGATAGACAAGATAATGTGAATAAATGGAGGAAGAAGAGGAGATTAGTATTGAGGAGAGGAAGGAACACAATGATGACGAGGAAATCTATGTTGATAAGAATGAAGAGAATTTTGAAGGGCTCTAGTGGCAATAGAGATTTGGTAAGGAAAACCTTAATGAGGAGTTAAAAAAATTTGAAACTGAAGAAATGACCTATTGTGATCCCTCACAAGGTATAAAGGATCAACTAAAGGAAAGGTCTAGTTGCACCTTGAAAGATGATCCCGAAGGTGATGGTGATAAAATAAGAAACAAGATTGTTGGCTTCGACGAAGTTGTTGGAAATATAACTACTATTGTGGATGTGATCATGCAACGTGCAATCTTTTGGGCTATGTCTATTAAGTCAAAGATAAGGAAAATCAAGAGGAAATTTGGGCAAGACTAGGAGGAGATGACTCAGATGAAATTTGATACTAATAACATTAAGGAGGAGGACTTGAAGACTACTTTGGAAAAAGTGAAGATAACTTGGGATCTCATTAGTTCTTCTAAAAATTAAATGTTGTAGGTTCTATTTTGTTGTCTTTGTTGTTTTTGGCATCTTTCTATCCTCTGTGCCTTGTTCTCTCAATTAATTTTTATGCTTCATGTTTTTCTAAGGTATGCATGCCTCCTTTTGTCTAGTTTTGATCATTAGGCCTATTGGTTTTTTCCCTTTTGTTTGTTGCTCTTTAAACTCTTAGGTTTAGGGGCCCTTCCCCTGCTTTTAATATTAATAACATCATTTTGATACATTTACATATTCTAAAAGATAAAAAATATCATTTTTTTATCAATAATTATTTTATACAATTTTATTAAAAAGAGTATTTCAATATATTTTAATATGAAATAAAATATATTTAACCACTTTATTAAAAAAATAATGTGACTAATCAAAATTCTCTCTCGCAACCTTAATTTATTGTGATTACTTGCTTAGAACATAAATAACTACATAGACTATGATTTTATTCGTGTAAATATTATATTCTTTTCATAATTATAATGTCATTCATTTTCTTATCCTTACATAACCCTTAATATATAATGTAGACCTTATAATTTCTTGAATCCATTTAGCTAGTTTTAGTCTTCCAATAGCAATGTCATAGTTCTTATATGTGGATAGAAAAATCTAAAATCTTTCCAAAATTAGAACACATGGAAGGTCAATATACATAAATTTGTGATGCTACATTTGACAATTGTCAAAGAAATAAATACAAAAGGATAAAAAGGAAACTCCTTGAAACAAAATTGTAGATATATTACCAAATTTTATTTACCAAAATGAAGTCTTAATATCAAACTTATCCAAAGTTTTTTTTGAAACGATTAAGGGTAAGCATTTCCATAGATCTAGGAAAGTAAAAATATGAACTTATTAATAAAATTCATGATTATTTATCAAACATGGAGTATCATCAATCTTGATTATATTTATATTAATAACAAATATTATCCTTATCAATTACTTCTAGTACCTTGCCTAATTTGACTTCACTATTGCCATGTACCTTAATTTTATAATAACATTCATTTTTAGCTTATTTTCATCCTATATAATTCTAATGGGGTCATGCAATTAAAAAATATTTTTTATTTAAAATTGATGCAGTTGCTTGCTAAGGTAGTAAACTGTAGTGCCCCTCCGTTGTGACCTTTCCGGATTTTGTGCAAATGTTTAATTGCGTTATTGTTGTTTTGTGTGTGTGATTAGTTTATGCAGTTAACATAATATTTGATGGAATTTGTACTCAATTAATTAAAATAGCATTGAGGAAATAAAACTAGAAATTATGAGGAAAATTAAATAAATTAGTTTTATAAAATATTAAGTAAAGAGTTATTAATAAATAAATAAACTAATTGTTTTGTAAAAAGTATTCCTTAATGATATTCGATAATAATTAATAATTTATTAGTTGTTCAAAGATAATTATTATAATAAGGAATTTAAATGGATAGGAAGCTGAAGTGTTTTAAAACAAGAAAAGCTAGAAATAAACTTCACCTTTTGAGCATTTGGAAGTCGAAGTGAACTGGAGAATTTGCAAAATAAATTATAACTATACTTTGCCTTTGGGGGGAGGTTTTTAGAAGTTTTCACCCTTCTCCTCATATGAAAAGAAGAGCGATGTGAACTTCCGATGCTGGGGCATTGAATCTATCTTCATTTACAAGTAGCATATGGTGATGAATTTCGGTTTGGACAGGAGGATCTGCATGAGGAACAGAGATCTAGCTTTGCCCAGTTCGATTCTATTCTTTCCCTCTCTTCTTCTTTCTCATCTAAGGTACGGTTCCTTCTCTTGCTTGAGGATTAATAAAAAAGAAAAGAGACAGGGGGAAAGACTCTTGCGTTTTATATAACCTGCTTTGATATCGATGCTCTCATTGGGTTTACAATAGAAGCTTTCTGATGAATTCAAGTGGTTTGTAGAAAAGCAAATTGGATACCATTTTTAAACATAGATATGATTCTCAACCTGCTTGCTTTTTATTTATATAAGCTATTGCAAAATATTATTTGTTACTTTCTCATTTATGCATTGTGTGGTTGACACTTTTCAAGATAACTTATTGATGCATGTATCATTTGGTTCAAATTATTAAGTCGCACAAGAAAGGTTAAGTTTTAATCTTAGTTGATCAGGTTTAATTTAGATCAAAATGTATTCTTGCTTCCCTTCCATTATCTTTCTATTCCTTCAACCAACTAGTTTTGAAAATCAGATGTAAGTGTATAGTTTAATTTTATTATTTGGGATTTGAATGATTGATTTTTTTTAGCAGAATTCCTCATGTTATCATTTTCCCTATCATGTACTTGTAACCTATATTTTCTATTTGGATTGATATGTTACTTTTTTTCTTGAGTGCATTTGATAGTGAATGGGTGCTTTAGTTTTTGCCTATCATTAATAGTTGTATTGTATTTTATATTAGAATTCCTTTGTTAAAACCGTTCCTCATGTTTCCATCAACCTACACAAGTAACAGGAACCCCGTGTAAATAAATTTCTCTTTTTCTTCTCTGAGAATGTGCCCTATTATTTTTGTAAGTGGATCACTTTGTGTTCCAGCAATAATTCTACTGTGGCATTTCTTGAAAGTTCCTTAAGTTTTTTTTTTATCAAATATGTTTTGTGCATATCCTGCATCACTGCATTCCTTGAGATGATGTCTTTATATCTACTAGTTGTGTTTCCTTGAAAGACTCTTAAGTCACGTATTTGCACCTCACCGTTCTCCTTCTCTTCCATCTTGTCGATAACATTTGGGATTTGATAATAATGCAAGTTGATAGTGATATTTCCAAAATTCCAATATTCACTTTCTAATATACTTGGCGACCTGTCACTGTTACGCCTTTTAGAGTAGAGGCATTGTTCAGAATTAAATAGTCTCCCTGATATCATTGGCTTTCCATCACAGCTGCAACTTTAGACTAGCAAAGGTGTAGTAAACTTAATAACCTCTCTGATTTCATAGATAACCTGTCAGTGGCAGAGTGTATAGATTTAAATAAACTCTCTGATTCTGGTTGCAATTTGTCTCAGCCGTCTCACCTGGTCATAATGGGAAAATTAATAGTTTAAATAATCTCTCTAGTTTCATGAATTGATTAGTATGTGTATATGCTTTAGATGTTAGTCACTGTTCCAGGATATTGCTGAGTTCGTTGTAGTTTTAAGTAGTGAAAAGTTCAAGTTGAAGTGATAGTAGGATTCATAGGCAGTGATCTAAGTATAGTATAGTCCTATAGTCATAATATATATATATAGGTAATAATTTGGTAGAAGGCATTTCAAACAATAATCTATTCTTCATAGATATATAAATAAATAACAAAATGTTCTCATTTCTCACCTTAGTTATATTGAAGTAAATATTGTATTCATGTTGTGTATATAGAAGTTGATGAAAATTGTTTTGTAACAAAATAATTCCTTGATGAATAATGAGAAATTCGAATAGCAAGGAAGATAAATTAACTTAGTATATTTAGGTGTCACTTTGGTAGTTCTTGGAATCATGGTATAATGTTTTATGCAAGATTAGGGTATAGATATTGTAATACTAGGGATTCTTAGAAAAGATCTTTTCTCTTTTTACATTCCCTCCTCAAAAAGAATTAAAATATATAATTATGTAGTGGTTTTAAAATGTATTTATGTGTGTAAATTTATTTAGATAGATTTAAGATTTTAAGGTGGTAAGTTCTAATATGTAGTTTAAGTATTTAGAGTATTGTTATTATTTTAAAGTATAACAAATGGTCTTAAGTGGTTTGCGCAATTACTTCAAATATTGGAATTGAGTGTTAAGTTAGTAAGATGAAGGGAATTGAAAATAATGTTTAAATTGATGTTTTGTATATATAAGTGGTTATGAAATGGTAACGAGTTAACTACCCAACTATTAAGTAGTTTTCAATTATGTTGATAAAAGAAAGGTAAAATTTAATTGTATGGGCATGATTAGTGATTGATTAGGGTATTCTTGAATTGGATAGTTTATTGGTGAAATGGGATTTTAATCTTTTGAGAATTGACTTCCTTTATAGTCATTTAATGGTGGATTTGTAAGTTCTCTTTATGGATAAGTCTTTTAGAATACTTGTGATGGTTATTATAAATTGTTTTAGTTAATCGAGTAATTTAGATGGGTAAGTTGTAAAGTTATTTAGTTATGGTTGTTAATTGATTGGTTATTGAATATTGTTCTTGTTTGAATTTTTGGTTGTTGTTTATTATGCGAGTGTTTGGTGGAGTTGTGAGTGGTTGAGTATTTAAGGTGTTCTTTAATTTGGTGCCTTGGAAGTGTTGGTGAGTATAGGATAATTTTGTTGGTGTGTCTCGGTGTGATTTTCTCTTGAGCTACTTCCGGGTTTTGAAAGGATTTATATTTCTTAAATTTGTGTTGTTAGTTGATTGGAAACTCTTAGTGTTTTGTCTACCCTTGTTGATGAGTCCTTGAGTATTTGATTTATGTTTGGGCTTCCAGAGGCGAAGGAAATCTTGTTGTCATGTTTGTTGATTTTGTTAAAGGTCTTTTGTATACCAACTATATGGGTATCTTGTGAGGAGGAAATTGAGGTCTCCCATTGAATGCCTAGTTGGTGGCCTTTGGTTTTATTAAGTGATTTCGTTGAATTAAAGGTTGATTTTCTTTTATGTTTTCCTATTGAGGTGACACCATTGTTGATTTATGGATGGGTCTTGATGAATCTTCCCTTTTTATGGCTTTTCTGAGTTACTCTCTTATTTGAGGAAATTTTTATCCTTGTGTTGGAATTATTGGAGAAAAACTCTTGTTGATTCACTTTACCCTCGTTTGTGGGTTTTCATTCTTTTGGCTTTCAGAGGCTTGAGATGATTGATAATTTATGCTCTCTCTCTTTATGTGCCCTTGATGGCAAGTGTTTTGGTTTCATGATTTTAAAAGGGTTGTAATGAGAATTGTTGAGACTTTGATTATGTATTTATAGCGAGATGGGTAATGCCTCACATGCTTCTCTGTTGTGATCTAATGTTGTACAACCCTTGGTTTCTTGGTTTTATGTTGTTGGGTCTCTAGGAGAGTGGCTCCTCGTATTCCCGCTTAAGGAAGGGCCTGATAACCCACGAGTGAGTTGGTAATCAAGTGAAAACCTAATAATTAACTTAGGAGGGTTGGGTAGTAATATCATAAGATCTTTAAAAATGGATGCCTCATCTTCATTACTAGTGCTCCGCAGACTAATGGAAGGTCGAGAAGGCCGTGGTTGGCAAGGTCAGAACCTCCTCCTCATGAGAGGTTATCGGCCCTGCATGAGCTACCCTATGGTGTCGGTGCCTCAAGTAGGAGGAAGGGCCAGGATATCCATAGATGGGGGCCGGCGCCTCAGTTTGGAGGAAGGGCCAGGATAACCCATGTAGGCTATGCGATGACACTCTCCCCTAGTTGCCCATGTGTTTTACTTTATTGTGTTCCTTTGGAAGTAGGTTATGGGAGTTGGTTTAGATTGTTGTTTGAATTGATTTAAATTGATTTATGATTATTGTTTTAATACATCTTTAGTATGTTTTGCGGTCTTGTATGATCTCATTTATATTTGATTTTACAATCTTGTATCTTATGATACTGTGATATGATGTTATTGTATTATTTGATTGAAATTTGGAATTGTATTATGTTTATTAATTCAGTTTAATTTGGAAGTATTTCATGATCATCCTTTGATTACTTGTTTACTGGTCATTGCTTTAATTTATGTGATGGGATTTATGATTTTAAGTTAGTATGTTGACTCTTGTAATCCTTGAGTTTTATGATACTTTTGTATGTTGTTGAGTCTTGTGGTTCCCTGTTTGGATGTTCTTGGTTGTGGTCTCTTTCTTGTTAGCTCCTCAGCACGGGGGGTGGGTCTTCGGACTCACATGGTCAGGTGGAACGTGCTAAGCACCCCATTGGGTCCCCAGTCGAGGATCGAGAGGTGCGGTTTGGTGTTGTTGCAGCGACTCCAGTGTTGTATTTTTCTTGGAGCCAGTTATGATACTTTGTATTCATCTATTTATTTGCATCATGCTAACTTGTGTATGGTTTCCGTTCATGTTTGGAAACACTATTGTATCATTGTACCTCTAGAACATTGTACTATAATGTAATGTTAAACTCGGTATGGATTTTGGCTATGGCAATTGTTATTCAATGTGTTAAGTTAATCATGCGTATGTTGTATTTATGTACACAGATGGTTTCTTATCAATGATTTCATGTATGTGTTATATTCATTAATGTTTATTTTTGGATTATATCGTTGGCTTTTATTCCTTATTGTCGTTGGGTGAATTTAAGTCGCGTAATGACTCCTCGTGTACCCCAAGGGATGTATGTGTTAATGATTCTACTTAAATGAAATTCATGTTATGGCTTAATGTGTATTACATGTATGTTATTTTTTTTTAAAAAAAAATTGTGCTGTAATTATTATGTAATTGTCCTTTGGGGTTCGCATGGCGAGGCGTTACATAAACAAAATGATTTTCTACTTCTCCATGTCCCTTAAAAGTATAAATAATTTCATTGGTCTTGTTGCATGAAAATGACATTAGAATGAACAAGTAATGGGTGCATAGGCACTTTCGTATGGTGATTTAACTTAAAATATAATTATATTATAATAATAATCATAAAATAAAATATTGATCTTGATAATAATTTAAACTAAAATGTATTATATATTTGAGTAAAATAACAATTATAATTAGTTGTTAATCAACCTTATGTATGAATTGACCATGGGCTATTAAAATAGTGATAATGAATACTAATAAAAGAAATAAGTACTTCAAATAATTATATACTATGGAATGAGTTTAGACCCTCCAAAATTGATATTTAGATATGCAAAATAAATAGTCTCTCTAAGAACTTTTTGATTATGCGCAAGAGAAAAAATGTTAAAAGAAGTTTATAAATTATTTATGTTTTATTCTTTAGCATGTTTTGTAAGTCATATATATATATATATATATACATAATATTATTATTCTCAATTGACTGGAAATAAAATAAAGTTGTATTCTTAGATAGTAATATGACCTTTAACACTATTGAAATTATAATATTGTAAAAAATCATGCATATAGAAGTCATGCCGTAATATCTAGAATATTGATTTCTACATCTTCGAGTTATCAATATAGAAAAATTAGAAAAGTCCCTAGAGGTGGCTTTTTTAGTTTTCATGGGCTTCCAAGATAGATATGTGATCTTCCATGTTGAGTATCACTTTTGTTCCTTAAATTGAGGAATTCAAATATTAGCTATTAAAAATTAGTTGAATAAAAAATAGAATATATCTAAAAATTGTTATGACTATGTTTCATAGCTGAAAAGGAGGGTGCACTAATGGTACCACTCTCCTCCTACAAGCACTCAATAATGTCCTAGGAGTCCTAATTGGATTGACTATCAACCTCACAAGGTGATTCAACTCACAACAAGGAAGACCTAGTGTGTAGAGCATGGTGGGCTTCAGCAGTTTTCAAAGACACAAACACTATTTTCTGAACGATCACTTAAACATTCACAAATTCACTTTCATGAAAAATGGTTTCCAAGGGCTACAAATACACCAAAATGTGACTTCAAGGAATCAAAATTTCAATGAACCTCCAATACACGCTAGACATCATCATTTTGATTGATTTAAATGAACTAAACTCCCTAAGAACATTCGTTCATTCATTTTTCCATTGTTCATACTCTAAAAGGCTTATTTAGCTTGTAGGAATCCACAAGGCTAAATCAGGAGTATCCTTTAAACCAGATTGAATCTCCAAAAAAAAGAACATTTTCAAATACCCATTATGGCCCTAAAAACATATCAAGAAATAGAATGAAGTTGTTTTGGAAAGAAACCCCCCAAAAATGATTGTCTCATTGTCCTAGAGGCCTAATTTGGCTCATATGCAAGAGGGTTTATTGAAACTTTGAACTCCAAACCTTAAATCACTTAACCAACACATCAAAGACTACATAAATGACCTATAAATTCTATTTAAACCTTCACATGACCAATTTAAAGAGTCTTTGTACAAACCCTACATTCAAAGCACCACTTTTCACCCAAAATTATGAAGAATTCAACTAGGGTGGTGATAGAACTTATACATAACTTGACTTCCCCTGCACTTGCAAACACAACCAAAATGAGTAAAACAACCTAAAATAACCCATTCCACTGATTTACAAAGGTCTCTAATAGTGGAATGGTGACTTATACCATTATTTGACTCTCAAACCCTTAAAATGAGGGTTTCTGGACTACCCTATGAAAAATGACTCTAAAATGCTTGAAACTCAATGAAATTTTCTCAAACTAGATTCATTTGAAATTCGATTCAAAGATATATGAAAACAAACCAAAAATAAAGCTTGACAGTATTGTACAGACACATACTGAAAGCCTAAGAACAATAAGAAAAAGTTAAATCTACATAATAGGGTACTTTTATTCAAAAACCTCTTCAAGTTACAATGTAATCTCTTCTTCCATAAGCATGGTGGGCTCTAGAAGTTTTCAAAGACACAAAAATTGAATTTTGAAAGATCACTTAAACATTAACAAATTCACTTTCATGAAACATGGTTTCCAAGGGCTACAAATACACCAAAATGTGACTTCAAGGAATCAAAATTTCAATGAACCTCCAATACACCATAGAGATCATCTTATTGAATAATTTAAGCCAAGTAAACTCCCTAAGAACACTGGTTCATTCATTTTTCCATTGTTCATACTCTAAAAGTCTTATTTATCTTGTAGGAATCCACAAGGCTAAATCAGGTGCATCTTTTAAACAAGATTGAATCTCCAAAAAAAGAGAACATTTTCAAGTACCCATTTCAGCCCTTAAAAACATAACAAGAAATAGAATGAGGTTTTTTTTGAAAGAAACCCCCAAAAGATGTTTGTCCCATTGTCCTAGAGGCCTAGTTTGGCTCATATTTATTGAATCTTTGAACTCCAGACCTTAAATCACTTAACCAATGCCTCAAAAACTTCCAAAATGACCTGCATGTGCTATTTCAACCTCCACATGACCAATTTAAAGAGCCTTTGTACAAACCCTACATTCAAAACACTACTTTTCACCCAAAATCATGAAGAATTCAACTAGGACAATCATAGAACTTATGTAACTTGACTTCCCCTACACTTGCAAACACAACCAAACTAAAAAAAACCTAAACTAACCCTTTCCACTGATTTATAGAGGTCTCCACTAGTGGAATGGTGACTTATACCATTATTTGACTCTCAAACCCTTAAAATGAGGGTTTCTAGAGTGCCCTCAGAAAAATGACTCTAAAAAGCTTGAAAGTCAATGAAATTTTCTCAAAATAGATTCATTTGAAAGTTGGTTCAAATTTCTATCAAACCCAACCAAAAGGAAAGCTTGAAAGTATTGTACAGACTAGTACCATGCCTGACAACAACAAGAAAACATTAAATTTGCATGATAGGGCACTTTTATTCAAAAACCTCTCCAAGTTACAATGTAATATCTTCTTCCACACCTTCATAAGGATCTTTAAATATTTTTACAACAATTATCTAACTACCCCTTCAGTTACAATTGATCAAAGACCTTCCCTTTACAAAGTGACTCTTCATATTCCACTTTCTTGCATTTTTTGACAACATTTAAAATATTTTTGTATTTTTTTTACAACTTAACTATAGAACCCCCTAGAAACCTAATCAAATGATTCAAATACATTAAAATAGTCCCAAATATGACATTATTATAGTTAAAACATAATGGAGACTCAATTTTTACAAGGTGGCTTCATGGAGACATAAAGTTCACATGGTGCCCTACACCACCTAGGAGGGGGATTTTTTTGCTTTTAGGGGTTCACCACCAAGAAAATGCTTGGAAAAGATAAATAAACATTCAACCTACAAAACCTAGTTATGCAGGCTAAATGAGGGATGAAAATAATGAAAATATGCAATAGGGAGTTAGGATGTGTGTACCTAGGAAGACTAGAGATGTTGTGAGGATTCTAGAAATGGAAAGAAGCTATCCAAATATGCTAGGGAGGAAAAATATTCCCTTACTATTGTCTTAGTCCCACTACTATTTTTTGGGGAAGATGTAGAATATTTAGATTCCAGATCAGGATTTGAAAGAAACTCTGCAAAATATGCTCAGGAGGAATAGGACTCCCAAGGTGGTGTATTAGTCCTACTTTAAATTTTTGGAATTTTTGAATGTGATCTTGAGGTCCAAGGTCTACACTTGCTTCTCCTCCAATCTCAAGTTCTGAAACTTTCAAATTCGGCCCGTAGGTGAGTTTCTGTGAAGATGACAACTTTTTAATGCAACTTTGCAAATTTTCACTCTAAATGATCTTCAAGTCTTCAACCTAAATCTACAATCACAAATATGCAATAGAGTGAAAAACTTTTTTTTTAGTGAATGGGGGTTTTCCTTGGTTAAACCGTTTGTTGGTAATTAAACCTTGAAATGAAATAAAGTAATGAAGGGAAATGATGAATGAACAACATGCAATGCTACAACTCACCAAACCCTTGTTGTAATGTCTAAAAACTTTTGTGAAAAGGATGCAATGGATATGGATCTTGAATCAAAGATATGGGTTTGAATTGCTTGCTTGAATCAAAACCCTACACAACAAATGTTAGCACAACAACACACATGTTGTAAGAAACTCTTTGATGTAAAGCTTGAATCTTGATGATGGCTCCAAATGCTTGATAGAAATGCTCTTGAATGCTCATGTAAACTCTATTTTCTATTAGGAATGCTCTCACAAAAGACTTGGATGCTTGTTATGAAAATGAGTGAAGGAACCTTGTATTTATACTTATTCATGATTAATATCCCTAAATTACATCACACCAAGCTGACATATGAATTAATTAAATAAAGGAGGCTAAATCCCACCATAATTTGAAATTAAATCCTAAAAAATAATCCCAAGAGGACTAAGATGCACTAGGTGGCATCCTAGTCCCAAGGCTCAAATCTTGGGGCATAGACTCCCAAAAGGTACCTTTTTAGGTACATTCAAAATCAAGGTCCTAAGACCCATGGAGTAAAAAGATGCCCTAGGTGGTGTTTTAGTCACAATCCTCAAATCAGGGACACACAGATAGAATCATTAAATGATCATTTATCCTTTGATGTTTGTCAGAATATGCCATAAAAATATATAGTTTATTAGGCTCATGGATGCAAAATAGGACCAATTGAGCCATAAAGAAGCATAAATAAGGCAAGGTGGGCCCAATAAAGTGTGAAGATGCAAGGTATGCATTTTTCTACACTACATTTAGCCCCTAGTTTAGTGAGAGGATGAACTTGCTTCAAACTCACACTAAAGTAGCCAACCATGCAATCAAGAGGGGTTCAAATGTATGAATGCTAGTAAGATAGGATGACAATGATCAAGAGGGATGATCAAGCCCCCAAGATCAAGATCCTATGGAAATACAACATAAGCACAAATGAACACACACACGGATGATATATGAAGCTATAATTAGATCACCAACATACACCATCAAGGCTAGAAAAAGGAAAAGGAAAAGGAAAATGAAAAAGGAAAATGGAAAATGCCACAGATCAAGCTATGATTGATCTAGGTGGATTTTTGTAAGGAGAGCTTAGGTATGGAAAAAACTCTCCTAATGTCAAAACCTTAGGGAAGAATGCAGATAAGACTTTAAATTTTACAATTACAGTTCATTAAGATACACTTGAAAGGAATAACAGAACAAAGAAATGAACATACACAATTGGACACCAGATTTATGTGGGAAAACCCTTACGAGAGAAAAACCCACCACACCAAGGAAATCCTCTTTGTATTACTGTAAAAAAAATTACATACATAGTACAAAATTCACTTTCTGATGTCAATTTACAACAACAACATTTGCTGATCAATCTTGTAAAGAATAGCTCTTAGAAAACATAGAATAAATTCACGCAGATCAATCCGTGTTCAATCAAGAAACATTTCATTATCTCACACTATTCATCATCATCTGCAATTTCCAGAGCATAATAGTTCTCCTCACAATCTATTTATCTTCCACACAGGAACAGTCACAACAGTCCAACTGCTAATAATTCACATTTCGCTTCTTTGATTGGCTCAGAACAGACCACGTAGGATAGTCATTCAGTCAAAGAAGTTCAAATGGAATCACATGACGGTGAGACACTAGGACGTGTCTCCTCGATGCCACAATGATCGATCACAGAACCATCGACAAGATCACCGCTATTGGCGAGACATCATATCGAACACAAATCTAGCTTGTGTAGATCTATCAGCAAGAGTTTCACTATTGCTAAGAGTGTTATAGATCTTTATGTCATACCGATGTTCATACTCGTCGGCGAGAGGAAAACCATTACTTAGACTCTTATCGAGCCTTCATGTCACTCTGATGTCATTCATGTGTAAAACCATTGGTGGGACATACTTTGTTGGAATGAGTCATTCTGAATGTTCATGCCTCTCCCCAATGCCACTCGTCGCCAAGTGTCTTCCCAATGATCACCAGGAACCAACCAGTCGACAAGAGGTCTTCCCAGATAGAATGAGATGGGAAACTCACAGCGATAGACATGTCTTGCTGATGACTCTCGTCGGCAAGATAGAACCAAAGTCTCAGCAACTTTAAACTTTGAACATAGCTGCTAGTCCCGGTAAGACTTCCAGAGGTTCTCACTGATTTTTCTCTTTCAAGAGTTTCTTTTTAGTAAGCTTGAGGCATATTTTCCAACAATCTCCCACTTGACAAATATCTTACTGACACCTCCAAAGCACAACAAAACTACTAAAATTCATGGGAACTAAGGCCCATCGAATTGGCACACCACTTGATCTTGTCTATGCTCACTGGCTTCGTCAATGCATCTACAACATTTTCCAGAGTATCCACTTTTTCTAAAGAGACCTTTCCATCATTCACCATATCTCGTACAAAATGATACTGTACATCCATATGTTTCATCTTGGCATGAAAAGTAGGATTTTTCACCAAACAAATAGCACTCTAACTGTCAGTAAATTGTAATTTTCCCTGCATCAAACCCAATGTTAGAACACAAACGTTTTAACCAGACTGCTTCTTTATAGGCATGTGTTCCTGCCATGCATTCTTCCTCTGTAGTGGACAAAACTACTACAGCCTGCCGCTTACTCATCCAACTAACTGCACCACCATTCATCATGAAAATATATCCACTGGTGGATCTTCTATTGTCAATGTCCCCTACCCAATCAAAATCCACATAGCCTTGAATGTTGAGATTCCTTTTTGATTCAAGCAAATTCCCATGGTAACACAAAGCATATTCTAAAGTGCCCTTCAGATATCTAAACACCCTTTTCACAGCATCCCAATGTGTCCTTCCAGGATTTTCCATAAAATGACTAAGTACTCCCACTACTTAGGCAATGTCTGGCCTTGTACAGGCCATTGCATACATTAAACTTCCAATTGCACTAGCATAAGGCACTCTTTTCATGTCCTCTATCTTAGTAGGATATTTTGGACAGTCTTCAATAGATAGCTTTATTCCCTACAAAACTAGAACAACTAGCTACTTGCAATCAGTCATACAAAATCTCTCCAGAACAGTATTAATATACTTACTTTGGCTAAGCCAAATTTTTCTACTTTTTTTGTCCCTGGTTATTTCCATTCCCATAATATACCTGGCTGCACCAAGATCTTTCATTTCAAACTTTGCAAACAACTGAGATTTTAGATCAGAAATAATTAACTTACTATTGCCTATGAACAACATATCATCAACATAGAGAGCAATAATAAGAACACGATCATTTTCAGCTTTGTAGTACACACAATGATCAAATTTTGATCTTACAAACCCCAATGACAAAGAAAACTTGTCAAACTTCTGGTACCACATTCTAGGAAATTTTTTTAATCCATATAGACATTTTTTCAACTTGCAAACCATATTTTATTTACCCTTTTCCACAAAGTGCTCAGGTTGGGACATATAGATTTCTTCTTCAAGGTCACTATGAAGAAATGATGTCTTCACATCCATCTATTCAATCTCTAAGTCATATGCTGGTGCAAGTGACAAAAGAAATCTGATAGATGTCAACTTAGCTATAGGAGAAAATATTTCTCCATAATCAGTTCCCTCTACCTAGGAATACCCTTTTGCAACCAACCTCGCCTTATACTTTTCCACACCTCCATCCAGACCAATTTTCCTTTTCAATACCCATTTGCAGCCAATAGCTTTTTTTCCTTCAGGGAAGGGAACCAAACTCCAAGTATCATTCTTTTCTAATGATTCCATTTCTTCATTCATGTCTTCCAACCAAGAGTTTGAATCAGACATTCTAAATGCCTCTTTCATAGTCCTACGCTCATCAGTGCTAGAAATTAAAGCATAGGCACAAGTAGAATCTAGCAAAGAAAACCCATACCTATCAAGTTGCTTTCTTTCACGTGTTGACCTCCTCACAGGCTGAGGCTAAGGTTGTTGTTCTTCTTCAAAACTCTCAGAACTACTAGAGCTCTCCTCAGTTTTAGGTACATTTTGAATTTTCAATTCCTCTTTATCTAGTGTCGGAGGAATTTCAACTACATCCTTTTTATTTTCTATTTTTGTCTCTGACTGTAGATCCAAATTAGAAGGCTTTAGCTCATGAAAAATAACACTTTTTCTGTATAGAACCTTCTCCGTATCAGGATTCCAAAGCTTGTATCCTTTTATGCCAGCACTATAGCCAATAAAAATACATTTAATAGCATTATTCTCCAATTTAGATCTTTTTTCATTCATCACATATGCATATGCCTCACAGCCAAAGACACAAATGTTTCTAAGAGAGGGCTTCTTTCCAGATCATGCTTCCAAAGGTGTTTTCTCAACAAGAGGGGAATTCAGAGAACGGTTTATTAAATAACATGTTGCAACTGCCTCAACCCAAAACTTCTCCTCCAAGCCAACAGTACTTAGCATACTTCGTGCCCTTTCCATCATTGTCCTTTTGAAACTTTCAGAAACTCCATTTTTCTATGGAGTGTAGGGTGTAGTTTTATGTCTTTTAATCCCATGATCTTTATAGTACCTTTCAAACTCATAAAAAAAAACTCACCGCCATTGTCAGTCCTTAAACATTTTATTTTTCTTCTAGTCTGATTTTCCACAAGGTTTTTGAATTCCTTAAAATGACTGAACACTTCTGATTTACTTTTCAAAAAAAAAACAAATGCCCTTCTTGAATAATCATAAATGAATGATAAATAATATCTTGATTTAGACAAAGAAGAAACATTTACTCGACCAAAAACATCAAAATCCATATAATCAAGTAAACCAGAAGATTTGTGAGGACTGGAGTAAAATGAAACATAGTGTTGTTTACCATATATACAATGTTCACAAAACTCGAATTCAAGGCTACAGTCATGAAGCCTTTCAACCAGTTTTTTATTCTTCAAGGTTTTTAAACCTTTTTCTCCAATGTGGCCAAGCCTATGATGCCAGAGCATAATCTTTTTTGCTGAAAGTTTAACTTCCATAGAGTTTGCACTATCAGGAACATTTTCCTCCTTTTCTCCATGAGTAGCCTTCTGTGACTTTGTAGAGACACTATTGCACTGCACAACATGTGCATCTAGCTTATAGAATGTACCAATTCGAGCACCCCTTGCTAGCACCATTGATCCTCTAGTCATCTTGCAGCCATTTCTAGAGAATGTGACTTGAACTCCAACATCGTTTAGCTTACTAACAGAAAGTAAATTTTGAGCCAGACCTGGTATATGCATTACATCATTGATTCCCTTCACTATTCCATAGATCTGCTTCTCTGATTGGCTCAGAACAGACCACGTAGGATAGTCATTCGGTCAATGAAGTTCAAACAGAATCGCATGTCAGTGAGACACTAGGCCATGTCTCCCCGATGCCACAATTCCTGATCACAAAACCATCAACAAGACCACTGCTATCAGTGAGACATTATACTGAACACAAATCTAGCTTGTGCAGATCTATCAGCAAGAGTTTCGCTATCGCTAAGAGTCTTATAGATCTTTATGTCATACCAATGTTCATACCCATCGACGAGAGGAAAATCATCATTTAGAATCTTATTGAGCCTTCATGTCACTCTAATGTCATTCATGTGTAAAAGCATCTACAAGACATACACTTTCAGAATGAGTCATTCTGAATGTCCATGCCTCTCCCTGATGCCACTCGTCGCCAAGTGTCTTCCCGATGATCACCAAGAACCAACTAGTCGGCAAGAGGTATGCTTGGACGAAATGAGATGGGAAACTCACAGTGATAGACATGTCTTTCCGATGACTCTCGTTGGCAAGACAAAACCAAAGTCTCAGCGAATTTAAACTTTGAACACAGCTGCTAGTCGGTAACACTTCTAGAGGGTCTCACCAATTTTTCTCCTTCAGGAGTTTCATGTTAGTAAGCTTGAGGCACATTTTCCAACAATTTTCACAAAAAATGAAGTGATTCAATCGATCTAGAAAATGGCACTATATTGAAGCACTCGACAAAAAAAACCCAACACAACTCGAATGACACCAAAAGGAGTTCAAATGCTTGAGATATGCATGGTCAAAGTTTGGGTCAAACTGGGTATTGAGGCCAATCAAAAAGGAAAAAAAATATCATATCCAAATTGGTCAAAGTCAACATCATGATGAAGAGCTCATCATCATGATTCCAATGTTGTTCATTTCATAAAAAATGGAGCTCGTAGGACAAAGTTATGCCAAGTCAAAATTTTAGTCAAAATGGTTGACCATGATGAAATCAGGATGACATCAACATGGTGACATGGCAACACATGATGACATGGACCAATTAGATTTTGACATGTGGCATCTTATTTAGAAAATTTTATTTTGACATATGGCATTCCTCTAGCCAATTATGCTCTAACATATGTCTCCAAGTTGATTTTGACTGCTAATTAGGAAGTGTCATGTGGCCCACTCATAGTGTGCCAAATGGCACCCCTGCACACTCTATTGGTGGACTTCCCCAAAAAAGAAAAAACTTATGTAGATTTGACACCAAGACCTATGTCTTCAATAACCTCCTTGCTACCACTAAACCATGCACTTTATGCACTACCCATTATAGCATGTCTTTGTTTTGATATCTTTCATACTGGATTTTAAGCCTAAAATGGGGGTTGGTGGGTTTTGACCCTCCAACCCCCCCTTTATGAGTGGGCCCCTAAACCATTGCACCAGTGTGTCTTTAGGAAATTGAAAAGGGAGATAACCTTATTTTGATAACTCCCAAAAATTAATTTATCCCATAATTTTAAAAAATGACCCCTTAAATAAAGACTTGAACCCATAAATAAGATAAGTATAAATCTATGAGATCTTTAAGGGGCTTAATTTATATCAAAAATATAATTAAGGGGGTTAACATAATTATTAAGATTATTTAAAAGTGGATTATGTTTGATTTTATTATAAGATAAAGGGAGGTTATATTTGTAAGGGCCTATTTGGGAAGATTTTAAGGATTTCATGTGATATTTGACAATTATTGTTGTAAAAATGGGATATTTGGGTGATTTTGTTAATCATTTGGTTTTAGGCCAAATTGAGTAAATTTTATGTATAAAAAGGGGGGTATGGGCTTGTGAGAGTGAGTGAGGAATGTGGAGAGAAATTCCTATGTGATAGTGAGTAGTTCTAATCTGTGCAGTGAGAGGCTTTATGCCAATTTGCTTGTACTTAAAGGAGAAGAGCTATTTGTAATCTCATTATCAGGGAGATGTGAGGAAACTCTACTAAAGTTGTAGCCTTGTAATATTTTTTTGGAGCATTATCAAGGATTGGTCTCTCTGTTGGTCAAGGACTTGGAGATGTAGCCATCTTGGTGAACTTTGTTATCAACTCATGTTTTGTCTTTTCTCTCTTTTCTCTATTTTGTTAATTTCTTCACTTTAATATGGTTGTGTTAATTTAATCATTTCAATCAATTTTTTAAGATCTTTAATTAAATCATTGTAATAAGTTATTATTTATGTGCAACAGTCCTAGATTCTAACATTAGATCAAATGGTATCAAATCTTTTTTGTGACTAGTGTAACTTGCAAAGGTGAATGATAACGAGATCAAAGAGCCAATGAGGTGAAGGCACACTGGTAGTGTATAATCTTGAGATCAGGAAGCGAAAGTCCTTTCCATCGAAAATGTCAAAGATTGAAATTGAGCATGAAATTTTAAAGCTTGATGAAAGAGGCTTTCATAAAGAATTCCTTGACATGAAGACCATGGTGGAGGTGTTATACAAAGAAAGACAAGATCAGAAGAAATCTAAAGAATGAAATACATCGAACTGGGAAGATTATGAAGATTGCAAAGATAAGAAGAAACAATCAAGAGATGGTGAAGAACTTTTGAAATCCCCTCCATCTTCTCCTTCTTCTTCTCCCCATTCTTCTCCTTCTTCTTCTACTTTTGTTAATCCTTTCAGGAGCACATCTAAACCTATTATTAAATTAGATGTGAAATTTGAGTTACCTAAGTACCATGGGGAGTTAAATGCTAAAAAAGTTAGATGATTGGATCCAGTACATAGAAGTGTATTGTAGGATTCAAGGCCTAGTAAAAGATGCTTCTAATATCTAGTTAGCTACTCTCTGGTTGGGAGGTATAACTCTCACCTGGTGGGAGAGTAGGATTCAGGCAGAAATTGCTCACCATGGTAATGTAGGTATGACTTAGACAAAATTTATTGCTGCCCTTAAAAAAAAATTTACCCTTTAGGTTATATGAAACAATTAAAAATGAATTGGAAAACCTTTAGGCAAGCTAAGGGCCAGTCTATCCAAGATTACACCCATGAGTGTGGGAAATGAGATATTTCTTTGAATGTTCCATTGTATACTTAGGATACACTTCTTAAGTACATAGGTGGTTCGCATTCTTACCTAAGACATACTATTCTAATGTTGAGTCCTAATAATATAGATGAAGTACCTGTCCAAGCAACTCACTTAGAGTCAAGGGGTAAGAACACTTTCAATGATAGTTTCACAAGAAACCATCTAAGCCTAAGGGTAAGCCTAAGGGTAAAGAAAAAGACAAAGGAAAAGGGAAGAATAAAACTATAGTGAGGGAGGGTGCTAAGACCACATGCTCACATTGCAAGAAAGAGGGGCATGATGATTTAAGATGTTGGAAGTTTCATCCTAATTTGAGGCCAAAAAGATATGGAGGCAACAAAGATAAACAAAAGACTATTGCGGTGGTTAAACAAGATCTTGGATCTGACTTCGGAGATGAAACATAAATTGTTGCTACTAGGATCCAAGGTAAAGGGAAAGGTATTATTCTCTCTTCTGATGCAAATTTTCTTAATGCAAGTACAAGTAAAGTATCATCTCCTCCTAAAGCTGATAAACAATGAAATGAACTGTTTAACATTCAAGTTGTAACTAAGCACACTAAGATTGACACACTGTTTGATATGGGTTCTCAAGTCAACTTAATATCTAAAGAGGTTGTGAAGAAACTTAATCTAGCTACAACACCTTTCATCCAAATCCTTATCCACTTGGATGGGTTTGCAATGATGCTCAACTGCAAGTAACAAAAAAATGTAAATTGTGATTTGCTATCACTGCAAATTATGTTGATGAGTTAGAGGTAGATGTAGTCCCTTTGGATATTTGTGGTCTTGTGTTAGGGATTCCTTATTTGTATGATAGAAAAAAAAAATTATAGGGGCGAGAATAAGTATCATCTCTTTAAGGATGGTAAAGAGTACATTGTAAGGTCACATAAGATAAGACTAATCTTCCACTAGTCAATATTGGTCAAATGAAAAGGTTGGTCAATGCCAGTAAGAAATTTGTACTAATTCTTGTAAAATCCAAAGAGAATGATGTATCCGAGGTATTTAAAGGTTATGATCCAAAACATAAAACTAAGTCGGTCAAATTTGTATCTACCTATGATGACATTTTTCAAGAACCAAAGGGATTGCCACCAAAGAGAGAGATTCAACATGAAATCCATTTGCGGCAAGACACACCTCTTCCAAACATCAACATGTATTGTCTATTCATTATCCAAAATGAAGATATTAAGAATTTGTTTTAGAAGTTGGTCAAGAAAGGGGTAATTCATCCAAGTACCTCTCCTTGTGGCTTGCCAAATGTTTTGGTTCCAAAGAAAGACGGGTCATGGAGAATGTGCATCATCTACTGAGCTCTAAACAAGATAACGGTAAATAATTTAGGTATCCTCTTCCCCACATTGATGACTTACTTGATCAATTGAAACATGATATTTATTTCACTAAGATAGACTTGCGTAGTGGAAATCATCAAATAAGGATTGCAAAAGATGACATCTAGAAAACTGCATTCAAGACAAAACAAGGACTGTTCAAGTGGTTGGTCATGCCCTTCAGGCTATGTAATGCACCAACTACCTTTATGAGAGCCATGAACAATTTCTTTCATCCTTTTATTGATGATTTTTCCATAGTCTTATTTAGATGATATTCTTGTATTAAGTCAAACTTGGGAAGATCATGTAATTCATGTAAAGAAAGTTTTTGGTGTATTGAGAAAAGAAAAAATCTTTGTAAAGATGTCAAAATTCAAATTCACTAAGACATCCTTAGTGTACTTACACTATCATAGGTGGTGGTCAATTGAAAGTAGACCCTACGAAGTTTGAAGTCATTGTAAAATGGCCTAAGCCAAGTACAGTCACAAAAATCAGAAGTTTCTTAGGTACAGTTCAATACTAGAGGAAGTTCATTGCAAACTTCTCCTACATTGCATTTCCATTGCATGTGTTAACCAATACAAAGATAAATTTCTAGTGGGGAGGTCCACAACAAAAGGCCTTCAACACTTTGAAGGAAAAGTTGAGCACTGCACCAGTTCTAGCTATACTAGATTTACAACAATTGTTCAAGATCAAGATAGATGTGAGTGGGTTTTCCATGGGAGCAATACTAATGCAAGGAGGTAAGCCAATCTTCTATCACTTTGAAACCATTATAGGTGGAGTAAGTAATTATCCTACTTATGATAAGGAAATTTATGCATTAGTTCAAAGTGTTAAAAAGTGGAAACACTACTTAATGGGGAAAGAAACTCTAATCCACACTGATCACTAGCCACTTTAGTATTTTCATTCACAATCCAAACTGCAACAAAGTAGGCAATTTAGGTGGATGGATTTTCCTCAACATTTTCATTTGGTAATTAAGTATAAGAAAGGTGCCCATAAAAAAGTAGCAGATATGTTGTCTAGGCCTCCTGTTATGAATGCCTCGATTATCCTTAAAGGTAGTTCCATGGTATATGAAAGTTTTCAGGAATAGTATGCTAGCGATAAAGACTTTAAGGAAATCTATTCAGCTCTAATTGTAGGAAAATACATAGAAGAGAAATACTATTATGTGTAGGATAAATTGTTGTATCATTTAGGAAAGCTTTGTATTCCAAAAGGTGAAAAATCACATGTAGTTAGAGAAGCACACACATCATTAATTTTGGGACACTTTGGAGTAAGCAAGACAATGACTCAATTGCAAAAATATTGTTATTGGGCTCATATGTAGGAAACTATAACTAAATATGTATAGGTTTGTATAATGTGTGCAACAAGTAAACCAAGTAATAGGAGGTTGGGATTGTACACACCACTTTTTGTTCCATCTCGTCCATGGGAAAGTATTTTAATGAAATTTGTAGGGGGACTACCCATGTCTAGGAAGGGACATGATTATCTGTTTGCAGTAGTTGATAGGTTCAAAAAATGTGTATCTTAATGCCTTGTAAGAAACAAGTCATAACTGAGCTAACAATACACTTGTACTTCCAATTTGTATGGGTTCATTTTGGGCTTCCTACTTCTATTGTATCAGATCAAGATTCTTGATTCTTGGGAAAATTTTGGTCTACTTTATGGGAACTCATCGACACCAAGTTGAAGAAGAGTACAACTTTCCATCTGCAAACCGATGGAAAAATAGAGGCAGTGAATATGACAGTTGTGCACCTACTTAGAGGCTATTACAGTAAGCATCTCAACTTGTGGGATGAAAGTTTACACTATGTGCAACAAGCTTACAACCATGCAATACACTCTTCTACAAAAAAATATCCATTTGATACGTGTTTTGTGTATCTTCCAAAAGAACAGATGGACTTTTCTTTTGGGAAGGACAACGTTGAAGATGAATGCCATGATGCAGAGAAGGCTTTGAAGTTCATCTAGAAGGTCCAAGTAATTAATTAGGTAGTGGAAGCACAATTGGAAAAGAGGCAAGACAAATACAAGGCTCGAAATGATAAGCATCACACCGATCATCATTTTTAATTTAGTGATCATGTTTGGTTACATATTAGCAACGAAAGGATGCAAGGTGAAGGAAAAAATATTAAGCCTATTAGATATGGTCCTTTTGAGATCTTGGAAAAGATTAGTACCAATGCCTTCCACCTTTATCTTCCTCCATACTTGCACATCTAATCAGTTGTAAATGTTGAGAAATTGAAGTTATATGAACCTTCCATGATACTAGACGAGAAGGATGATATTCAACTTCCATTTGTTGATGATCTTTCACTTGAGTATATTGCCAAACTGAAAGAGGATTTCATCTTAGATAGAAATTTCAGGACTTCATGAAGAGGAGTTGTTGAATGCCTTAGAGTGGGATTGAAGGGGATCAATCCAAGTAAGGAAAGATGGATGGAGATCGGTAAATTGAGGGAACTCTACCCTCACTTACTTTTTGAGTAATCAAGCTTTCAGAGGTCCAAAATCTTTCTAGTGGGGAGGACTGATCCAAGTGGATTTTCACCAAAAATGGAAGTGATTCAATTGCTCTAGAAAATAGTGCTATATCAAAGTACTCAAAAAAACAAGCCCAATGCAACTCAAACAACGTCAAAAGGAGTTCAAACGCTCAAGATATGCACGGTCAAATTTTGGGTCAAACTGGGTACCAAGGCTAATCAAAAAGAAAAAAATTCATCATCTCCAAATTGGTCAAAGTCAGCATCATGATGAAGATCTCATCACCACAATTCCAATGCCATTTGTTTTGTCAAAAACATAGCTCGTATGAAAAAGTTACGCCAAGTCAAAGTTTCAATCAAAATGGTTGACTATGCTGACGTTAGCATGGTGACATGGTAGCACATGATGACATGGAACAATTAGATGTTGACATGTGGCAGCTGATTTAGCAAATTATATTTTGACACATGGCATTCCTTCACTTCATCCAATTATACTCTAACATGTGTCTCCAAGTTCACTTGGACTGCTAATTGTGAAGTGCCACCTGGTCCACTCACAGTGTGCCACATGGCACCCCTGCACACTCCATCGATAATCTTACCAAAAAAAAACTTATGGAGATTTGACCCCAAGACCTTTGTCTTCAATAACCACCTTGCTGCCACTAAACCATGTGCTTTATGTGCTACTCATTATAGCATGTCTTTGTTTTGATATATTTCAAAATAGATTTTAAGCCTAAAATGGGGGTTGGCAGGTTTTGACCCACCGACCTCCCCTTTATGAGTGGGCCCCTAAACCATTGTGCCAATGTGTCTTTAGGTGATTTAAAAGGGAGATAACCTTATTCTGATAACTCCAAAAAACTAATTTATCCCATAATTTTAAAAAATGACCCCTTAAATAAAGACTTGAACCCATAAGTAAGATAAGTCTAAATCTATGAGATATTTAAGGGGCTTAATTTATATCAAAAAGATAATTAAGGTAGTTAACATAATTATTAAGATTATTTAAAAGGGGATTATGTTTGATTTTATTATAAGATAAAGGGAGGTTATATTTGTAAGGGCCTATTAGGGAAGATTTTAAGGATTTCATGTGATATTTGATGATTATTATTGTAAAAAAGGGAGATTTGGGGTGATTTTGTAAATAATTTGGTTTTAGGCCAAATTGAGTAAATTTTATGTATAAAAAGGGGGGTATGCGCTTGTGATAGTGAGTGAGGAATGTGGAGAAAAATTTCTATGTGATAGTGAGTAGTTCTAATCTGTGCAGTGAGAGGCTTTTTATGTCAATTTTCTTGTACTTAAAGGAGAAGAGCTATTTGTAATCTCATTATCAGGGAGACGTGAGGAGACTCTGCCGAAGTTGCAGCCTTGTAATATTTTTCTTGAGCATAATCAAGGATCGATCACTATGTTGGAGAGGGACCCAAAGACATAGCCATCTTGGCGAACTCCATTATCAACTCGTGTTTTGTCTTCTCTCTCTTTTCTCTATTTTGTTAATTTCTTCACGTTAATATGGTTGTGTTAATTTAATCATTTCAATTATTTTTTTATGATCTTTAATTAAATCATTGTAATAAGTTATTATTCACACACAACAGTCCTATATCCTAACATTGGATCATTGATTGGCCATCCAACATAGTGGAACAGGTCTAGGATATTTGTCCAAAAAGGTTTACAATTGGAATGCATTGTTCACTATGTAAAAAAAACACACACTCACAAAGGGCTAGTGAAGCTAGTTGTTCATTAGGTGAGCCCCAAGGGACGATATCAAAGCCATACCTCCATGAATTTAATAAGGTACAAAAATGCACACTCACAAGGGCTAGTGAAGCTAGTTGTTCACTAGGTGAGCCCCAGGGGACCATATCAAATCCATACCTCCATGACTTTAATAAGGCACAAAAAGGAAGAAAAATCTCTTTGAGCATCCCTCTTTTTGGTTGCATCTAACATCTCCAAGAGAGGATAAATACAAGGTCTCATCCTAGGGAATAGTGTATCTAATGTTTCCAAGAGGGGACAACTAAATATCATGCTCTTAGAGGAATTCAAACTCGAAGACACCACCAAGAGGAAGAACACATCGCATAAAGAAAGAAAATCACATCAAGGAACATGAAAAGGAAAAATGAAAATGAAATCATACTAAAATAATGCCAATGTATGCCCCCACTTTAAAGTGGTTGCTAACACCATTGGTATGAGCAGTTGCTTTAAATTAGAAGAAGAGATGAGAGCTTACTCAGAAAGCCCTATGCCAAGTCATATGATTCCAATAAGCTATATCATGCAATAGGATGGAAGGTTTTCCCCCAGAAATACAATGCTAAAGATAACTCAGTACATCAGATGTGATCCAACTTGAGGTAAGTTATCCACATCCCAAGCTTGCTCTTACATATACATGAAAGGTGAGAAACTAGCCAATATAGGCAACGATAGGTGACATATGAGGAAAAGGCTACCTAACCCCTTGCCCCCACTTAATGCAAGACAAATATGAGACAAAATGATTGATGAGAAACATGCTAGAGTGAAAATCAATATCAATTAGAGGAATTAGGTGTCTCCACACAAGGCAGAGTACCAAACTCCTTAAGATGTTGGATTTTACCAGTCAAAGCTTTACATTTATTAGTAACATGCCCATGAACTCTATGATATGCACAAAATGAACTCCTGTAATAAGATTTATTTATTTTTCTTTGAGAGAGTGATATAAAATGATCTTGGAGGAGTCTCAACAAGATACTTTCTTGATCAAAAGTAAAGGATGTTACGTTATTTTTTGACAAAGATATCTTTTGCTTAGTATATGATGTCATACCTACACAAGACTCTTTAGAATGTGAGATTGTGTTCTCTCCTTTACAAGAAGGCATAAAATATAATGAATTCAAATCATTAGTGTTTTGCATGATGACATTGACATTAAGTGAAGATTTCTTTATTTTTTTTGTTTCTTACAAAAGATAAAGACCGCTAGTGTCTATCAACTTAGGATGCACTATTGTTAAAGTTAGCTCACTAGTAGAATTTGGCAAATAAATGACTAAT
>VDFB02222184.1:0-12237 GCA_007258455.2 Sequoia sempervirens | reverse complement strand
TGTTGGTCAAAAAAAAATTAAAAAATGCAAAAAAGCAAACTTTTTCCATGGCCTGGGCGTTTTGACGCCTGGATTCGTTGCAGATTCGTCACGGATTCTTCATAGCGTATCCTGGTCAAATCCGCAGTGGCAAATCGAATCCAAGGCAAATCCACAAACCAAATTTCGTACCCTGCCCGAATTTGTATAGTACCGTACCCGAATTGCGAATCTAGTACGAATCGAATCATATCCAAAGGCAGTTGGTAAATTGGTAACTGAATACATCCATAGGGTACTGATATTTAGGGAGCTTCATATTGGAGGTTGATCCAATAAAAACTCCTACTATTACTTGGACATCGCTAAAAACGAATCATACTATCAGAAAGGAACGACAATTATCCTTCAAATTTAACAAGGTGTGTAGCTTGGACTCATGCAAACAGCTACCATGTTTTACTAGTGAAACTCCTGAGTCCTAAGTATCATTATAATCTGACTTTATGTTTCTTGTTTTCATAGACTAGGCAACCTGTCATAATGTGGAGCTAAGGACACAAGCATAAATCAACACATTAAGAAGCTGATCAACAAATATTTAGGGAGAAGCACAAAAGTAATGGCAAACTGGTTTCCACAAAAAGAAGCTTTATGATAGAATGCATCCAACCACGAGGTAGGTTTGGCTTCAAATTCTTGTTATCTCAACAAAGGGTTGCTTCAATGTCACATAACATGACTCATAAATTACCAAAATAACCAAACTATCTGATTTGGAGTTACATTTTAAAATATTCTAAATATGTTCCAAGAAACATGGGAAAATGATAGATAAAATTACTTCTCTTTAGGTCTTGAAACATGTCATTACTCTTCAAATTTCAAAATTGCATAGATACAAGTGGTTATGTGTAATATCCCCCTTAGTTTTTTCCCAATTTTTTCACATGAAACTTCACCCGTTAACGTTAGCTTAAGAAAGATACACAAACTGGAATGTAACCCTTCACTTTCTAATCATCCAGATCTCGGAGTGGACAAGGTGAGAGCATACGGTGTAAGGGAATTTGATAACATCAATCTGAAAACACTGGAAGTACAATGCTATTGGCGGCAAGCCAGACAATTGAGAAATATAAAAAACTAGGCGACAAACCAGCATCTTCCACTTTTTAGCAAGCTACAAGAAAGTAAATGTAAACAAGAAACTTGGCAGCATAGCCAGCCATTTCCACCTTTCAGTGGGTAACAAAAGGAAGCAACAAGGCAGCAAGCCAGCGTCAATGAAAATAAAGAGCAGAAATGAAAGAGCTGATCAGTACTACTGAATCAACGTTACAATATTGCAACCTCTTACAATGAAACTGAGATAATTTAGCAACTTGAAAGCCCAAATGTTAGACAATGATCTCCATATCAAATACAAAGATGAACATCAAGGAAATAAGGCAAAACACTGAAAATACCAGGTCTGATGTAAAAAGGAAGCATTCTGAATTTTTGATCAGCAAGCCCTGGAATCACCAAAAAGCTCATAACTCTCTCAAAACTTCACCGAATGATCCCAAACTGAAGGAAAATGATGCCGAGAAGCTAGGCGTCCCAATCCAAGCAGCCAAACACCTCAAAATAGCTCTATTTATTTTTGCATGTTTCCCAATGCACTCACAGAATGATATGGCCTCCTTGAAAAGGGCAACCTTGTCTTAAAAATCCAAATCTTCACCAAAAATCACCAAAACTTGAGCAATAGGGTGCCCAAGTATGAGGAATGCATAGGTTCAATACCCAAAACAAACTCTCGTCTCCTCGGATCATTGCGAGTCAAAACGTACTTTAGCCATACTCAAACCAGCAACTTGCAAACTGAAGAAAACATACCAAAAAGGAACCAACTGGAAGCAAACTCAGTATCACACCCCAAAATCAGAAAACATCAAATGAAGCCATCACCTTTGAAGCTCAATCTACAACCTCTGAGTGAAGAAGCAATCACTGATCAGCTAGGAGTTGTCTTTCAAACTCGAAACTAATGAAGAAAACTAGGAGGCATCTCAACCTCGAAGCAAGAGTCTAAATAAAATTCAGCAACACTTCGTTATGAAAAGATAATAGATACCAAATGAGAGGGAGAGGTGTTGTATTTATAAGCTTCAATCCCCAAAAATTCAAATCTCCAATTCCCTCCAAAAGGGACGCCCTCATGAGGAGAAATATAATAATCTTTTAAATTCATTAAAATCTCTTTGATTTAGCAAACTTAGGCATCCAACTTTATTTGGCAATAATAAACTTTATATAATGCAAATATTACTCCATTTTGAACCACATGAAAGACCACCTTTTAAGAACAACTTAAGTCAATGAGCCTAGGCGTGGGGACCAAAAAGCACATTAGAAATACAAAATAATATAACTTAAGTTGTCAACTTTCCAATTCTGACTCCAAGAAAGTTGGAGATGCCTCTGCATATACTGCCCTACTAAAAATAGACACTGAGTGTTGAACTGTTGCCAAACTGCACTACCAAAAATAGCACTTACTAAAAATAGTGACTCCAAACTCCATTTGAGCACAAACCATGCAACTGTCGCAACTTACTAAAAATAGTAAGTCCAAAAATATCCTTGATTGAAATGCATGTCACTCCTCTGAAGCTCTCTAAAAACCCAGAAAGACCCAAAAGACAAACTGCTAAACTCCTGCATGCAACCAATTAAAACTCAAAAGGAAACCTCCTAGAAAATAGGAAACCCTAATTCTGCCTCCAACTAGCCTACAGGCCTCTAGAAATAGGCTAACGGTCACTGGAAAGCATAGAGCTAAAAATGGGGACATTACATTATGGTGGCTTCATTAGACTCATAATATTAAAAGAAATGAACATAATTCCTTTTTAATAATACCCTAGTTTGTCAAGATGATGCATCCATGAGATTGATTATAGTAAAATGAAGATGTGGCAATCTAAGGTATTCAGAAGAGGTGCCATAACCACATATACAATTAACCATAGCTAAGCTTACTACAAAGCAAAAGAAATGTCACAAGAAATTGCTTGGTAAATTGATTTTTTTTTAACTTAATCCTTGCACAATGTCCCCCTTTGTTTTAAGTTTTATATTTGTCTTCACAAATTCTTTAGTGCCTTTCTTGATAGGAAAGGTTCATGAATCAATTGTTATCAGCCTTAACTCCCTCTACCTTCTTTATTACTGCTGCTTTCACTGATCATTCAGAGATCATTGATATACATTCATTTCAATGGAAGGTTCACACTATGAACAAAGATGAAACTGTTGAAAATATAACTCGATTCATCACAATCCCTGTGTCTATGCATAGAGACATGTCTCTATGTATCTCTTTTATTTTAAAGGAACCTTGGATCCCTAAATAAACCAAGGAAAGATAGAGAGCGCTCTCCAGTTTCAACAATTGGTACCAAAGCAAGGTTGCAGCGTTTATTGCAGGGATCATTGATAAATCTAAAAGGCTGCAAGCATTTATTTTCTATAGAATATTCCTATGTAATGTCCCTCTCAACCTAATCTTTCCGGGACCGTTGGGGAAACCCGGCTAGCGGAAGGTAAAATTAGGGCTTCTATTTTGAGGATGTCTTTGCTCTGAGTTGGTAGATTCAATGGCGGATTCTTTCTGGTTTTCAAGAGCTTCGCAGTGGTATGTTCACTTCGCATTCAGCATTTTCTGAATTTACTATTTTTAGTAAATTCTATTTTTGGCAGATTCCTGTTGAGTTCCGCATGGTTGACTTCCTATGTCAGTTTGATCAGTTGGCTTGCTCATTGATGGCTTCGGGGCGCATTTGGAGAGATAAGTTGTAATAATTAATTAAAGTCACGTTTTAATATTATATTATAACGTTGACCCCCTTGGCCTAGTCTGATGACTTCAAGTTGTTTTAAAAGTGGTCTTGAGGGTGGCGCCTTCATAAAGGATTATTTCTTATTTTTCTAAAGTCAAAACCAAGCTCTAAAGTGGACGCCATGATTAAAATATCGAATTTAATTAAAATGGTCAATATTGAATTTGAAAGAAAAGGACGCCATTCCTTAAAGAGGATTAGGGTTTTGACTTGAAGAAGAGATTAGGGTTTCATGAAGTCAACAGGAAATTATATAAGGGAGACTTGGTTCATCATTTGGGCATCTTTTGTCTATGGAATGTTATGTGCCGAAATTGGCTTCTGGGACTCTTCGAGGAATGAAGGCCTCCTAGCTTGGGCATCGCTTCGTGTTTGCAAGACAACATCTAGTGATGATTCATTGTATTGTGAGTTGCATTTAAGTTTGTGCATTGTATGTAGTTCATTGCATTGTTAGATCTGATTCGTATGTTAGTAGTTTTCAGCCTTTTGCATTATTTAACACAGCAGATTCGTGTTTTCATTTATAAGTCAAAAAATACCAAAAATACTGTTCTGGGTATTAACCCATTGGCTTTGCTAGGCTTAGGCGCCATCATTCTCAAATTGGTAGAATTTTTAGAGCTTGCATTATTTTTAAAAGAGAAAATCGCCCTTTCAGCTGGGCCGTACCTTTTGTGGCATTGGAATTCGTGCATTAAACATTGGGTGCATTTTGGGTCTGTTTTTTGGTGTTAGTTTGGGCGCCTTCATAAGAATAGTGTTGTGCATCAAAAATCATATCATTTGAACAAGTTGTTAGGAAGTTATGAGCATATGATCATTTCCATAGACTGCTGTTATTTCCTTTAAGAGCAGATTTGTAACAGAAAAATCAGAATTCTTGTATTGCTTCTTGAAGGTTCTATTGTTTTGGCATGCCTATCCAAGACAAAGGTTTATCTCTATAATGTAATGCTAATCCTTCAGATTCTTAAGACATTGGCAGGCGATTGATTCCTATCTTGTAAAACTGACCAGTAGTACTGGCAGTCATTCACAATTATTGCTCAGTTCTGATATGTAACGCTCTCTTTCAATTAAGTTGCTTTGTAATAGATTTACCTCCGCCCTATGGTAGCTACTTCCCATTCTGGGTAGCAAGCACATTCTGGGTGTTGAGTAGTTTCATCTTTCAGCATTTCTCTTTCAAGCATTGTTATTGTAATCGCTCCGTCATATGGTCGCCCCCTCACTCCGCATTGGATTGGGTAGCACATACTTGACGTCGAGTTCCCTTTTCCAGCATTTAGAGTAGAAGACCCTCTGACCAATGCTCGCCATCATCGGCGCCATTCTGGTTAGAGTTACAGCATAAGCAGTTTGATTTAGATCCTCTGACCAATGCTCGCCATCATCGGCGCCATACTGGTTAGAGTTGTTTCAGTACGTTTGGGTTTATCTTCTAACCTTAACGGGTACTTGATTGCTTTGGTTGTAACTTGTAATTTGAAAAAGTTGAAAAAATTGGCTCGGGATTTCATTCTATATTGAAGTGTAATGTGCACCTCTTATTTTTTATTTTATTTTTTGTAATGATTTGTTTGCAGGTTTGTTTTCCAATGAAAGGGTTTTGTTGATGTTTTACTTTCAGATTGCATTCAGAACTTTTAAAAAAACCATTTAGCATGAAACTAAGCAACAAACATATAGAAAATAGTGCTGATAATAACAGGTTTATATTTCAGACTTTATAGAACATGTGCAACATTTTATAATCAGATTTAGACATATTGCAGACCTGGTATAGTCTTCAAGACACAGAGTAGAATGCTCAGATCTGATCCAATGTCCAACCCTCAAGCACATGGGGCTAGGGCACTTGGTTTGTCCAATCTTCAAGCCTTCCAACACCCTAAAATTTGCTCCAGCACTGTCAAACTCTTCACCAGCAAATTCCAAAGCCCAAGAGTGATGAAAAGGAGTCAACTAAATGCAATTTCGGACTTGATACAAACCCAACATGCCTGAGATGAATGATACGGACTCCTGGGAGAGCGACCAGCCCTTTTAAGATCACAGTTACACTGAATATGCTGAATGAGCAGTCTGCTTGGGGTGCCCAGCAATATGTAACGCTCAGAAATAATGCCCAAATGGTAGCAATCCGCCCTTAGAGATATGGGCATGAAATGGATGACCTATACCTCTTAAAAACAACACACAACACTCAGGAAATTCACTCCAGCAGCACTCTGAAAATTGCTTAAACTTTTTCAAACTCACTCCACACACCAAAAATGCACACACCACACGAAACCCAAGAAACCCATATCAAAAAACTAAGAATAACTTCATTTTATCAAGACCAAAATGCACAACCAGCAAGCCAAAATTCTGAAAAGTCTTCAATCTGAGCACCAACCAGCTAGGGTGGGTCTTGCACCACTAAAACCAGCTACCTAGTGAAGGGTTTTTGTCCTCCAACCAGCAAAGAAGATTTCTGGAAGCATTCCAACAGCATAACTTTACGTTGCCAAATCTAAGATATCCAAATGAGAGCCTCAAATGATAATTTATAGAGGGACAGATTAGGGAAACTCTCATTTCATTTCCCTCCATTTCACCTTTTTGAAAATAACATGAAATTACACCAAGAGGGGCGTCCAACTTTTTGACTCCAAAAATTTAATTTTTCTTTTCTTTTAAAAAATAACATTAAGTCCCAACTAGGCATCCCACCTTATGAGGCATAACATTAGCCTTAAAAAAATGATAAACAACCTCCGTTCTAGGCACCAAACAAGGAAGAACACTAGTCCTCTTTTAAAAACGTCACCTTACTAGGCCAAGGGGTACACTTCATGAGCCCACGCCCCCCTCACTTAAGTTATAAAGCAACATTATAAACTTAAGTGGTAAAATAAAATATTCCTCTAAAAACATTAGAACTCACCAAGGCTACAACTGGAAAGCACTACAATGACTAAAAGAGGAATACAAGCCAGACCACATGATAAAAATAGCACTTACTTAAAATAGCAATTTGCTAACAATAGTGAGTCCAATCTCCCAATCCAACCAAATCGGAGCCCAAATGGAACTTACTAAAAATAGCAACTTTGCTAGAAAAGACCCAGAAAAACCCACAAAAGCTCATCAATTTAGCCCTCTCAACATGCTAACACAAACCTCAAAAGTCAGCGCCAATTGCAAAGCAAGAGAACCCAGGAGAATACAATCTCCAAACGACAAAAGTGAGCACTAACTCATTGGAAGCACCAACTTTGAACAATTGAAGCACCAACTCCAACGTGAGCACCAACTCACTAAAGAAAATCACTACATACTTGACTTCGAATCACTGATCAAACTCAGAAATTTCTTTGTTCAGAATCATGACTTCATCTAGAACAAAACCTCCAACCTTCCTCCATTTTCAATCTTCATAACATGCTGATTCCAAGAAATGCATAACCTGCCACCTCACATACACATACTTGCGCTGACAAGTACATGAAAGAACACCATATAAGAACAACACAACCTTACTCAAATCATACCCAAAGAATATCGAAGACAGTAGAGTATACGAGAATCACACAATGAAAAAGTCACACAAGCACCTCTGAAAGCAATTTAAAAAACTGTTAAATGACCCACGAACATAGCCAGTGCCAAAGAATAGTGATTACTTTTACCATGTCACGACTAACACCATCTCATATGCATACTTCATTTTAGAACTTGTAACACTTACTCAGACTCTCACAATCTGTAACTTAGAAACATGGAAGCAAAAAGATATTTGAATATTCACGTCGACTAGAAGAATAAGGTCCACCCAAAATAAATGCCATGAAGGCTGGCACAAAGCGCTACACAACCTTTCACATGCCCAAGAACATACTGATGCGGCACGACTCCACTAAATTCAAATAGAGATGAATAGCCATACCACAAATGCATAGGTGATCATATCTTTACTCAGAATTGATTCTCCAAGAAAACATAAGCAAACTTGATGGCAAAGAGATTTATTTCCCCTGAACATAGTAACACTTCACATTTTTCAAACTCTGCATCAATCTCAATAAACTCACACAACTCTTTTAACATGCAGCTCGTGCCAAAAAGAATGGAGACAATTTTCAATTGAAACTCACCACACCCATTTTGAAGAATGCATACAACACCATAAAAAATACGTCCCACGATTTTTTCAAGCATAGTGATTTCTAAATGCCACGAAGGCATTCTAAATGCTTCATGTGTATCTGTCATGCCATAAAGGCCAACCAATAGTGCAGCCACAACCATCATGCACTCCACGATATAGAAAGATTACATAATGCCAAGACACGATGAAAAGGATTTTAGCAACCTGCATGCCTATCAGACAAATTCACAATAAAAAGTGAAGACTCCTGCGAACTTGACAACTAGGACTCCTAAAATTTTACACTTCTCTTAAGACTTTTGTGAAATTTTGCAAAATCTACCCCTTACAGACCCTAATAACTTCTCTAAATATTTGATACCATATAGTTCACACCTTGATACCCCCAAATTAACACAGAGACAGTCAGATGTACTTACTTGCTTATTGTTTGCAGAATGCCCTAATTTCATTGTGAAAACCCTCGTTCACTCGGAAATCCTCAACAATTCACTCTCATACTCAACTTTTGTGTTTTCAATAATTAAAGGTAAGGCATAAGCTAGTATCCTTGAGGATTTGGCAGATACAGATCACATTTGCCATCAATGTCTTTGCATGCTTGAACGCATGACCAATGGTAGTTGTTCCTCATGTTTGAATGTGTCGTTGATCTTAGGAAGGCAGTGATCGCAGGAATTTGAAATTCCTTCTGCAATGAGTAAACACACTTTTATCATAGCACAAGTCTGAGACACGTGTCGCCATTTCGGGGACTTGCGTGAGCATGAGGAAAAGCTTCAAGGCTTCGTTGATAGTTCATTCTTCCATGAAACGTTATCAATAGAAAAGATTGGACGTATGGCATGATTTCAGGAGTTTGGGGAGGAAATAGTTCAGTTTAACATTGCTCTGTGATGGCTATACCTTGCGTGAAAAGGTAAAACACATACCTTTTGCTTAAAACAAATGCATTTTGTGAGTTCGCGAGGCCTAATATTTTCAAAGCACAGGGTCCCACAATGCAAAGGTTTTGCACGATACTAAAGGGCTTCAAAATGCACGAGCTCCAAAAACAACTTAAAGCTACTAGGAAAAAGGCAACAGCCATGAACGATGGGAGGGGGGGCTTCGCTAGAGAACTCAAAATATTAGCACGAAAAGCATATCTTTTAATTTGATTGCCTAGGGACTGGTACACGTCAGTGATGTAAAAGTATTTCACAAGTTCGCGGAGAGAATATTTGAACATAAAAGGCTTCAGCAAATTGAAGGGGTTATGTGAAATGTTGATGCGTGTTTGGTGGGGCCCAAAAGAACTCAAAGCCTCTTAGCAATAGATTAAAATATTCATAAATACGGGAACGTTCGGTTTACTAACAAAAGGGGTTAGTGACACAAGGAAGCCTTAAGGTTATATCTTAAAGGGTAGGCAACCCCCATTATAGGTCGACGAAACATAAGAAAAAGCGCAAGGGTTTAAGATATATGTTAGGGTTTTAGATGAAAGCTAGGGTATTAGGAGCCCTAATACATAGTTTTATCAGATCCTTGCACAATTTAAAGATTTTTTCAAAAAATTAAAAGGCCAGAATGCCATAAGAGGCTAGAAATTAACAAGAACCACCAGAACTGAGAACAATTTTTGGTGGGCAAGCAAGTCTTTTACAAGTTTTGCAAAATGGAAAATAATACATATGGTGCCATCTCCCTAAAATTGATTGATGTGTTGGAGTGACAATTCACAGCTCTGGAGTATGAATTGGCCACAGACAGCTATGCACAGTGCGTAATGACTGCTCTTCAAATTAGGAGGGGAAGCTCCCTCTTGTGCTGATATACGTGAAAAAGTAAAGCAATCTAACTCCTATCTTTTTGACTCAACTAGAAGAGGCACAAGGTTAAGAAACCAAACACATTGCAGCTAAGGATTTTCTCTGGTTTTGCAAATCTTTAACTACAACTAGGCTAAACGCTAAACTATCCTATTTCCTCAAGAAACAAAGCATGAGGACTTAAGAGCAGGGAATGTTTTGGACGATAAACTTTATAACAGGATTTCCAAGAAGGAGGGACCCCTATCCGAGGCGTAGGCTGATATGAAGGTTATTAGGCACAACATCAAACGACAAGCTTAATTACTAAATTTCCAAGGAGGAGGAACCCCTATCCGAGGCGTAGATATGCAACAAGCTTATTGGCAACAACACTTAAACGATAATTCTTCTTTCTAAATTTCCAAGGAGGAGGGACCCCTATCCGAGGCGTAGATATGAAAGAACAACTATTAATCACAACACGAAATAACAACTAGGACAGCAAATTGCATTGGCGAGACACGCATGTCGCTTGATCAAACTAGCAATTATATTTAATATAAGCTGAACCATTACACAATAACAATAACATTTAGGTGACACAACTATTTATTATCACCAAAAGTTAGAGTGAATAGATCTTTGAATACTTAATACTACAAGCAAGGTGGCACAACATGTATGCTATCACGAGCAAAAGTTCTAATTACAATGTGAAAATACTAAATATGCCAATGCACCACTCTCTGAGGGCAAGATTGAAACCGTGTTGGCTATACAAACAAAAGTTAGATTACAATGAGCAAGAAATTCTCTTATTTGGTACCTCAAAGGTGTAGGGAACCGTCACCTTTTGAGGTTAGCGTAATACTTCTTACCAAGCGTACGTTATCAAATAAATGAAATATACGTTAAGCAAACTACCATTAAGTTAAGCCCCACGGAAACAAAACAATATAAATGGACGTAGTACAGCTGCATAAGTCCACTTATTAATATGCAAGTTAGCGACAACTAATATCAATTAAGGAAATTGAAAACTAAATGAGAACTCCAACTATACATAGATGATTTACAAGATAGACATGCTATGATATGTGGATCAATGAGATTAACTTCGGAAAGAGGCATCAAGTTAAGCATTTGTGTCTAATGTCTATCTCGAAAAGGTGGGACATCCCAATCAGGAAGTTTATCATCAGTTAACCGAAACAAAACTAAGCTAAATGGACATGTGCAACACACAAGTCCTTATTAATATTTAAGTTAATTGACAACTAATATCAATTAACGAAAACTGAAAACTAAATGAAAACTCCAACTGTACATAGATGATTCCAAGATAGACATGGTATGATATGTGGATCAACGAGTTAACTCGGAAAGAGGCATCAAGTTAACTGTTGTGTCTAATGTCGATCCTGAAAAGGTCAGACGTCCTGATCTAAAGTTTACTGGCCACAATCTTGAGCAAGTAACTCCTCCACAAGGTTGTTGACAGCATCACCATCTAAAGGTCATCACATGTCTCAATTGTCAATTCACTGCTTGTCAACAATTCAAGCAATTTTGGAAATCTTTGCACACTTAAACTGGCATTTCACTGACTACTAACTCTAGCGGCTTCGTAACTGGAGTGAAGACCTCTATTTCCTCTTCAACTTTACGCTTCTGACGCTTTTGACACTTTTCACATTTTTCTCAATGGAAGAGTGTTGCATGACGAAACTGCGAAGTTTGACCGCGAACACTCTAGTTGTGAGAAATGCGCACAAATCGCTGCACACGCAGAATTCCAACGATATCAACCCTCTAAACTAGCCTTGGAAGGCTATCAGCTATACGACGTGGACTTTGAGTGTCTATGCCTGTCAAATTGTCTGAATCAACCCTCTAAATACGCTTGATGCGAATTTGTAGCCGAGTCATTTTATTAAGTCGTGAATTAAAGGTACGATTTGGTCTTGAATTCAGTCTGAATGAACTGCATTATGAAAAACTCGCCCGTTCACTATAAACACAGCTATGTTCTGACAACTTTTTCCGGAGAGCTAAAATGACTCATGGTGAGGCTAAAAATACCTTGTCGAGGGGCAATTTTTACAAAAACTTCCGAGACGTGGGTTTTGTAGAGAAAATGATTCTAAGCAAACCCACAACGTCAGAATTTCAAAAAAAACAACGTTTAGCTTGGCATGCAAAGACTTTTCAATCAAGAACTATAGGGGTTTTAGGGTTTCTGGAAGCAACTTTTGCTGAGAAAAATTGAAACATGCGTTTTGTGTAGAAGATGATTCTAAGCCACAATCCAAATCCTCTATTTTTCAAAATATTGACTTTTCCTCTACCATGCAAAGGAATTTCTAGAAAAAAGCAAAGCTTCAAAAATGGAAACTCTGAAGGCGAATTTCCT
>VDFB02222183.1:0-10381 GCA_007258455.2 Sequoia sempervirens | reverse complement strand
TAGAAAGTTGGTGAAATTTCCCCTTTTCCCATAAGGTAATTGTGGATCTTTGGAGCCAAATTCCCCCCTTCTTAACCCAAGGAATATGAAAGGAAATAAATAACAGAATCTTCCAGGAAGTTGAGAGAAGTAGTGTAACTACTGCAGCAAACCCCAAAGGACATTAACACAATAATTACAGCACAATTTTTAAAAAAAAAAAAAATACACATAACATACATGTAATACACATCAAGTCATATCACGAATTTCAATTAAATAGATTCATTAACACATACATCCTTTGGGGTACACGAAGAGTCATTACGTGACTTAGATCCATACAACATCAATAAAGAATAAAATCCAAAGATATAATCATTAACAATAACAAATATAACACATACATGAAAAATTGATTGATAAGAAGCCATCTGCACATAAATACAACATATGCATGATTACATAACACATTGAATAACAACTACCATGGTCAATAGCCACACCAAGTTTAACATTTCATTATAGTACAACGTTTAAGAAGTACAATGATACAAGAGTGTTCCAAATATGAATGGAAACCATACACAAGATACCATGATACAAATAATTAGAGAAATACAAGTATCAAAACTGGCTCCAAGACAGATACAACTCTAGAGTCACTGCAATAGCACCAATCCACACCTCTCGATCCTCGACTGGGGACCCAATGGGGTGCTTAGCACATTCCACCTGACCATGTGAGTCCGAAGACCCACCCCCCGTGCTAGGAGCTAACAAGAAAGAGACCTCAACCAAGAACATCCAACAGAGAACCACAAGACTCAACGTCATACAAAAGTATCATAAAACTCAAGGATTACAATTACATAATCAACCACATCCAAGAGTCAACATAATAACTTAAAGTCATAAGTCTCATCACCTAAATCAAAGCAATAGCCAGTAAACAAGGAACCAAAGAAAGATCATAAAACACTTCCAAAACAAGCTGAATTAATACACATATCACAATTCTGAATCGCAATGATACCATACAATAACATCATATCACAGTACCATAAGAGTACAAGGTCAAAACCCAACACTTCCACAAGATTAATACAAGACCACAGAATACACCAAAGATCAAATAGGGTAAAACCATAAATCATTTCAAACAATTATGTTTCATCAATTCAAGACAAAGGACCACTTCCAGAGGATTTACAAAGAAGCAACATAATAAGGAGTGTTAGAGGAGAGTGTCATCGCATGGCTTAACATGGATTCTCCAGACTACCTACTAACGCAAGGTGCCGCCTCCGTCTACTGACGAATTATACAGACAAAATCGAGCGCTAGGAGCCGCCTCCATCTATGGTTATCCAGACTACCTGTCTCAAGGCGCCGCCCCATAGGGTTGCTCATGATCCACATCTTTCTCGCGAAGACAAGGCAACTAACACAAATCCACGGCCTTCTCAATCCCCTCTTTAGCCCGTGGATAGCACTAAAATCCACTCGGGATGAGGCATCAATTATCTTTTTAATGTGATTCTACCCACCCCTAGTTAATTATTTAAATTATCACTTATTAAATTCACTCTAACGAGGGCTATCCTGGTGCCCCTTTGTGCGCCGACCACCCACTTAGAGCCACTCTCACTCTAGACACTCAAAACATAAAAAACCAAATCCAAGGGTTGTACAACATAACAAGAACATTATATCACAACAGAGCAGCATGCAAGGCATTACCCATCTTGCCATAAATACATAATCAAAATCTCAATGATTCATGTACAACCCTTTTTAAATTCCAAAAATCAAGGCACTTGCCACATCAAGGCACATAGAGAGAGAACATTGACCAACCATAAAAATAAGCCTCTGGAAGATTCTCAAAAGTTACACTAGGGTTTCCCCATGAAAATCTGACAACAATAAAAGCAAAACCTTGAAGGACTATTTTCAATTCAAATATGATGAGAGAATTCATCAAAATAAGATCAACAACTCCCTTAAACAACATCAACAACTTCGATATGAACTAAATCGGACATCTAAGGGAAACCTCTATTTTCTCCTCTCGGAATACCCATAACTTCAAAGAACTTTTCAAATTTGACTCATTAACAACTCAAGTAGAACCATCAATCATGAAAAAGTTAACATTAACCAATTTGCCACTTAGGTAAAGAACAAAAGAACACATACTGGTTCCCAATGAATAGCAACATAAATAAAATGAGAGAAAAACTCCAACTCAAAAATCAACTTAGGAAAAGTCACATTGAAAGAATCCATAAAACCACACATTCTAATAATATATCCATTCATTCAATAAGAAGTAACTTGAAACATTAGTTTAAAGATCAATCATTTCCAACATTTAAGGATAGCACAATATTATGAAGTGAAAATAAAATCTAATGGTTTAAGCCATAAGACACTATTCACAAGTATACTCTTTCAAACACAAATATATTCCAATTTACACATTATAAAAACAATCTCCCTTCGAAGATCAACCCACTCAAACCAACAATTTGATCCTGATATCAATCACAAGTATTTTCTAGAACTGTTCTTATAGAAATCCCACAAATCAACTATTAAAAGAATATGAGGGAAATTGACTTAGAACAGATCATCTAATTTTATTCATTTACATAAACCCTTTGTTTAACTAAATATAATTAATCAAAATATTTATCGAATCAACAATCATTCACTAGCCTTTATCGTAATACCCAACTATTTAAAGTTTTCAAATTTATTTACTTCCATTTATCTTATAAATCAATTCTCCCACCTAAACAGAAATAATCCTTATCGCCAATATTATCTACATACATCAACAACATACAAAACTCTACTTTCCATTATTTCTAAGTTAACTATCCCACTTGAAACTAATCAAATTGAGAATAAACTAATCTATCAATGTTAACCAAATTATTAACATAAGGAAACTCTCTCTCTAATCACTTTACTAAACTACTCAATAACATAATACCTAACTTAACTACCTAATAATTCTAATTTTCTAACTCCTATAAGTAAATCATTTTCTGAATATAAACACATTAATTACAAAGTCTTAAGGAATAATTCCATATCTTATAAGCACCCTACTAAAGAATCATTACTAAAGAATCTCTATAAAACATAATTTCCAGTTAACCAAATATTAATAATTCCATTGATTAACATGTATGTATAATTTGTCTTAAGTTAAATCTCTTATTAAAATAAACCTTATATGATGAGTTAAACAAAAGAAAAGAATACATTTAAGGGAAAAGTATCCTATAGTATGATTCCTAGGATGTTCGTAACTAAAATTTCAAGAATGCTCAGGGTCAAAAAGATAACCTAAGTCTCCCATATCCTCATATGTTTAATACTACTATTTGTTCAATATTGAATTGAATCTCCCACTTGCAATTTATGCAACCAACCCTTATTTTCCTTTTTAGTCATAAACATAATATACATATAATTATAATATTTTCCACATCATTACTTCCATATTCCCTTAAACAATCTAAATCAATGCAATTACTCTTCCCTTTTATTTATTCATTATTTCAACTTTGCTAACCATAAATTTTCTAATAATGCAAGACAAAGTCCATGAAGATACCTATAATTTATTCCATTCTAAAACCAATTCACGTACTATACACCTTAAGTCAATAAATCAAGTAACCTATTTTAATAATACATTATTTATTATATCAATAATTAATCTAAATTTTGAAAGCACTTGTGATTAAAACTAATTTTAAGAGCACTTGTCCAATGTTCACAACACTTATTTACACCTCACCATCGTGTTATTATACATTAGGATTTATTCATTACACATCTTTACTGGCATTGATGCTATTATAGACGTGGGATACATTATTATGCAATCTTGTTTGATTATTATTAATGTTTAGATATTGCTATATGTAACAAAAATGCCTCCTACTTATCTATTATTAATGTTTCCTAGAGGTATTACTTTAATATTCATACAAGATTAAAACAATATATCATTATTATTATTAATTTCAAGATTGATCTACAGGGATTAAATTTAGACATTCACGATTAATTCTAACATTGATTTATACCAATAGTTATTGATGCTGTTATTATATATATATATATATATTACTTACTTCCCCTTATTTTGATATACTTGAAAAGGAAACTATTTTATTCACTTTATTCTTATATGAAATATGTTTATTTTCACCTAGAGAAGAATTATGCATCGAAAGAACCCTAAGTCGTTTCCATAAAAAGAACAACCAGAAGAAAATTAAGCGAATTAAATACAGATTAAGGACATGAAGAGGCATTCTATCTAGTGTTAAATACAGAGACTGCGATGGAAAAGAGCAGATAGATCGACAATAAGAGAAATCAATTAACTTTTAAACTACCTATTAAGCAGCTGAGGCAGTATAACAAAGAATGCAGAGGGATCACTCAAATCTGTATACCTTACCATGTTCACGTGCTTTACTGTGATGGGTTGACAATGAAACAGAGAGAGATTATTTAATTTACTACTCCTTTGCAAGTCTATACGTTGCAACTGTGACGATTTGCCAATGGTTTCAGAGAGATTTTATAAATTTAGATTACCAGACTATGTGAAGGAGCTCATCTAAGCGATGTATCCAATAACATCAATTTCTCTCAAATTTGACTGAACGGAGGTAACTGGCAAGGGCTTCAAACATTGCGCAGACCAAGAGAATTAAATAATCTGCTCATTGGTCCTCAATTTCTTCACAGGAACAATCTGCTCATTGACGGCATCAGAGAAGACACACAAACCAAGCTTCCTCCAAATTTGAGATGGTTACGGTTGCAAAATGTGAGAAGAGTTTTCGAAGAAAGAGTATTGAGAGAAGTTCATAGGGCCGGATTGATTAATATGGTGCTGCCACTAAAAAAATATTCCCTTAAATATGTTTGAACGCAATAGGCAACAATGGAGGAGGTCACGACTAGTGAAATGCCCTCCCCTATTCACAATTGAGTTGAGTCCAGATGGTTGAAAGGAACTGCTACACCAACATGAATGAACAAGAATGACCAACAGGAACAACAAATGCGAAAACTGAAGAACGGGAAAGGTAAGCAGTGGAACAAGGTCGAGTTAAGGGGGCCCATGGGCTTGGCCACTCAAGAAGTCAGTTATTTTAGAAAGTGAATTTTGGAATTTGGAAATATCGCTGTCTACTTGCATTATTATCAAATTTCACTCCTATCCACACAACAGAAGGGAAGGAAAATTTATCCCAGTTTGAAATCATTCAAGTGACAATTTATGCATAATTCCTTTTTTTTTTTTACTGTATTTTGTACACACGTTTTTTTTTATGACGGTTGTCAAATAGAAATGCGTCAAATTCAAAAAAGAAAAAGTTATACGTTAATTCTCTTACTCATAAGACACGTATTTTCACCTCGCCTTTCTCCTTCTCTTTTTCCCACCGCTGTGAGGATGAAGACTTGAGGTCAGGCACTCGAAGCAAAACGCCAGTCCCTCTCTTCGCAGGTTGCCAATTATCTTCGAAAGTGAATATTTCCCCCCCTGAAAAATCACCCTCTTCTTGCTATAAGATGGTTATTTTAAAGTGTTGCAGTTATCCTCTTTTCTTTCTCAGTCAGTTACAAATCAAGAATCAATTCCCAACCGTTACGATAGTTTGCCAGCCAAATATAGTTAGTATTTATTATAAACATTAATAATATATTTTATTTGAATTTATTTCATCACTTTGCTTACCATAATAACATTATTAACTTATCAATTAAATTAGGTACCAAACTTTTACTGGCTTTTCTCATTTTTTTACCGTCATTCAAACTTAAGCGAAATTTTAATATTTAATCCTTTCTAATATTTTCTCACTTTTACATTTATTAATTGAATTTAATCATTAAATGATAATTACTTTTCCTCATAAATCCCGATTACATTCAATAACAAACAACCAAAGATAATTAAATTAGCGTTTATTAATGAATCTAATTCTTTATTTAATTCCAAATAAAACAAGTAACCCTATAATTAAATTAACTTTATTAATTAAATCCCAGCATAATATTAATGTTATTTCATAACTTTTAAATTAAATTAAATTATAAAATCACCAGAACAACATGACATTACCAATAACAACTACTTACTTGACATCAATGACGACTGAAACGGAGGGCAACTACAAGTAGCTATGAGGTTTGTATGATCATAAAAGCACAAGTTAAGGAAAATATGGATGTGGGAAGATACAACTCCAAAGTTTGGTTGAATTATAAAGAGATGAAAATTAAGTAGGTCTGGGGTTTTAGGAAGGATCTTATTAACCTTAATTAGACCACGATTTTGGCTAGAAATTCAACTATATGGGTTCCTCCAAAAAGAGAGTGGATTAAGTGTAATTTTTATGGGTGCTCCAAAGGTAACATGGGTATGGTTGGGGTAGGAGGTTTGCTCCGAAACCACCAAGGGGACTACATTATGAGTTATGGTGTTAGCTTGAGAGTCTTCTCTAATAACAAACTGGAGGCTATGGTAGTTTTAGGGGGTGTAGACTCTAAAGGAGTATGGTTTTAAAATATGGAAGGAGATTCTAAGTTGATTGTGGATATCTTGAATGGTGATACTACACCCCCTTGGGAATTAAAAAATATAATTGATAAGTTTTTGTCCCTTATGTGTTATTTTACTAACTGCAAGGTGCAACACATGTATAGAGAAGGGAATATTTCTGTTGAATGTGCTTCCAATGAAGCACTGAGGTGTAATGGGTGGACCCGTTGGGTTAATAATCAGCTGTCGATGTCATTAAAGGACAAGGTTTTAAAATAAAAATTTGAAAATGAATACAAATTACAAAGATGATGGTTGAAAGTGGTGGGGAAAGCTTGTGATATTAAGATAATGAAGAATAATGATGAGGTAAGTGGTACATTGTTGAGCTTGAGGATCTTCTTTGGAGGTAAAGATCATGATTATCTCCTTCCTGAGAAGATTATGGATCACATGGATATAACCAAGTTGATGAAGGGTTTCAAATCTAAGTGTTCTAATAATCCTGATGCCATCTCCACCTCCTATTGTGATGAGTTGCAATGTATGAATAATAAGGAGTCATTTATTATTTGTAAAAATAATAATGATCTCTTAGCTCTGGGAAATGTGGTCTTGGCTTCATCTAAAAGAAATTTCTCGATTATTACGTCCTTAAGTTCTTACTTTCAAACTATGTGTAATAGGGCCTTCTGCAAGACTGGTAGGGAGTCGAAGAGGTGTGTGCTTATGAAGAAAATTTTGCATAATACAAAAAACTTTCATAGTGCTATGATGGGTGGGCCAAGGAAGTGCACAAAGCCTCTATATTGCCAGACCCTTAAGTAGAATGTGGAATTATGGAGATTGTTTGAAAGAGCGGGAATGGTCCCCCTTTTTGAAACCTTGAAGGGTTATAATGAGAGCCTTATTGCTAAATTTACAAACTCATGGAGGAAGGGGAATGTGGCAACTGGGGTAGTCAAATTTGAGGTGATGGAAAGGTTTATAGTGGAAGCTACTAGTTTGTAGAATCAAGGTATCAAGGTGGTAAAAAAGAGTGGGGCCAACTACTAGTTGTATGTGGACAAATTTCTTCAAGATGGTGATAATCTAACATGATTTCAAAATGGGTACATGCATCTAGAGCTTCCATCTCCTTACACCCTAGTGAGTATGTTTATGATGAGGTATTTCACTAGAAGGAAGATACATGACTGTGCATGTGTATCATTTTTTGTTGTTAAATCATATTAAGCACAATGAAAGAATCAATTCGCCCTTTTATTTACTTTCTTCCCTACAAATTAATTTTGGGAAAGGTACAAGCCCTCCCCTACATCAAGGTTTGATGGTTTCTCTATACAAGCATGATTTAGTGTTAAACCCTCATGCAAACCCTCTTGTTACCAAAGTTGATAATGAAAAATGTAATGAAGGTGATAATGTTTATCCCCTTGAGGATGCAAACCCTATCGAGGAGCCTAATCCCAAACTACCTCCCATTGTTGTTGCTAGAAAGGTGTTAATCATTGTTAAAAGACCTTCCCTTGTTGCAAAAATCTCAAACCAATCACCCATGTGGGTTTGAAAATTTCTTCTAAATTATCCTTAGAATCTAAGTTGGTGAAAGTGACTCTGAAGAAGCAAAAACATTCCCCTCTTCTCCTGGAATTGCCTAAGTCTAAGAAGATAAAAAAAGAATTGAATACCCAAAGTGAAGTCATTGCCATTAGTGAAGATAAGGAGGGGATGCAATCAGAGGATTTGAAGGAAAAAAAGTAGGGTCAACATAGTGGTGGTCATAGGTTTGCACACTTGGAAAATGATACTTCCAAGGACAAGAAAGGGAAACATAAAGTCTTTGTAAATGAGGAGGAAGAGTTGGAAGTTGAAGAATTTGAAGCCTAGGTAGATGAGGAAAGTGATGGGACTGATTTTGAGGATACTGATTATGAAATGGGTGAAGAGGAAATAGAAGAGGAGAATGTAGATAATGAGGAGCATATTGAAATGGAGGAAAACCAAAATAATGAAACCCTTACTACTCCTGAAACTGGGAATACTAGCAATGAAATTTTTTTTGATGATTATAGCATGGATTCAATGAAAATTATACTAACATATATATAGGTACAAATGGAAAACATGGAAAAATATTTGGTCACACTGATGAAGGTGACGAATGGGCTAGTGTGTAGAGTGATGGATGGTGTGGTGTCTGAACAAATCAACATCACCAGGAAACTAATTTTTTTGGGAAAGACAGATGAATTGAAGGAACTTGATGAAACAAAGGGACCTAACTGGAGGGTGTATATCTCCCAAATTGGTGATTATTGAAAACTACTTGGAAAATCCTAGTAATGGATTTCTCTTTTGTTAATGTTCAATAACCACTCTACTTTTTTTTTCTTTCTACTTTCATATCCCGAATTGCTATTTCCAAATAGTTGTGTTATAGTTTCAAACTTGTTGGCATATGGCGGACCTAATTAATGGTCTTTGCATCTTTAAGTACTCTAGTAGTAATCTTATGGTTTTGATTAATTATGGTAGATCTATGATTATGGTTATGTTATCTGGCCTGCATGCCTCCTAGAATTGGCTATTTTTTGGTTTTAGCTAGTGGTTTTGTTTTCCCACCCTATTTTTACTTTTTTGATTTTTGGCTATAACCATGGGATCAGGTCCCTTTCCTTCCTAATCTAATAAAAAACAATGTTTCATAGCAACCAAGTTATTATACAATTTCTCATACATATAACAAAAGGAACAATATGCAACCACAAACCATCCCTACATCGATGCCAATTCTATAACCTATTTTCCCTAGTTCTCCTTGTTTACCTTCACATAGTGGATAAGAGTATGATCTTGTGAAACAACTTTGTAACACTCATGTGAAGATATCCTTGTGGGATTTGATTCAAGCATCCCCTCTTTACCATGCCATACTCCAAAGTTCTTTGCAACAAGTTTTTATCCCTCCTAGTGCACAACCAAATGATATAGCATCCCTAATTCAAGGCATGAATTCAATTAACTTATACATTACCTTTCATCAAGATGAGTTACCTCCAATTTCAAAAACAAAATGAGTCTTTGATGATAGTGGCTAAAATTAACAAGTGTTCCATAAGATGTACTCTCATTGATATTGGTTCGATACTCAATGTTTGTAGTGTAAGCCTTCTAGATAAAATTGGAGTGGAAAATAGTCAAATCCAACTAGATAATCTATCCATTCATGGTTTTAATAATATGGGAAAAAAATTGGTTGATGTGATAACATTACCTATTAGAGTGGGTAAGGTTAGATTGCAAACTCCTATTCAATCATGCCTCAAGAACTCTCATATAATATTCTCTTAGGTAGACCTTGGTTTCATGCAATGAATATGATGCCTTCCATGTTATAGATCATATAGTGAATTACACTTATCAAAACATGGTCTACACAATAAAATCTCACCTACAATCATATCATAATTTTTTGCTAACTGAAACAAGAATTATAACCTTCTTGCAACATTGATAATGTGTCTTGTATGAGCCCAAATGTGCCCATAGTTTGATATTATGATGAACTTTTAATACCTTTTGCATTTTGTTATTCATGGTTGTTTAAACTCTTTTGAAATCTTTTATTGGGATATCCTGTAGCAAAACACTTTCATGATCCTGCAGCCTATTGTGTTGTCTTGTCTACATTTATTACCCCGTTGACTCCCTAAATGACTGATATATCGCATATAGTTTTTGAATGATGAAATAGATTTAAATATGTGATTAATGAATAGATATTGTGTATGTTCCATGCGCCTTTTC
>VDFB02222182.1:0-13041 GCA_007258455.2 Sequoia sempervirens | reverse complement strand
TTAGGAATCAGTTTTTGTAACATATTGCTGACTGTCCTCAAGAATAACACAAAATTTTCACTAGTTTTGGTGGTTTTCATGGATGATTGATCCATTTCAAGGTAGAATGCTGTTGTGACCTATGAAATGGATCATTCAAAACATGTAACATACATATTTAACAAACTGATGTGTAGGGAAGAAGAATATTGAGGTGTACACCAAGATTTCACAATGCAAAGTGCTTGAAGTTGGAGGCTAGGGTGTAGCAGCAGAAGATCTGCCTTCATAAGGGGTATATTTTTGAGTTTGGATTGACTAATTATGTTTTCCTAATGGTGTAGAGTCAATGAGAAAGTTCTGGAAGTGATTGGAAGGTTAGTTTTCAAGAAGCCCTAGTTTTTGAGGCAAGTTAAGGAGGGTTTTGTGTTTGAGCATGTTAGAGGTGTCATAGAGGCCTAAAAAATTGGAATCCTTGGTTTTGAGTCATTTTAAGGGACTTTTGAAAGTTTCATGGTCAGGGGTTGAGTTTAAAGGGGGGTTGCTTTGAAAAAGAGGGCTAATTAGGCCTAAATTGGAGGAAACAACAGATTTTTGATTGGTGTGCTCCAAAACAAGTGCCATCAAGAATCTAGTATGTTATGTATCATCACAAACCACATCTGGTTCAATCATTAGATTGGGGTTTCCTTTGGAAAGTTTGAGTGCAAAGTCAAAAATCCTTCGCTAGAGGCCTAGTTGGGCTAGTAGCCTAGTTAAGGTGAAAATTTGGTTTTGGGTCTAAGTCAAAGGGTTGGGCTTTGAAATCATTCAAAACAAGTTTTTTTGGATCTCTTAAGAGTGTTCCTAGGGTTTGGGTCCATAAGGAAGGCAAATAAGTCATTTGGTGCATTATTGAGGTTTGTCTCCACCAGGGTGCCTGAAGAAGGGTTGAGATTGCATCATTAAGTTCCTTGAAATCTTTGTGTTTCTTTCAAAGTCCCAGACCCTCTGCATCACATGTATCTTGTTTAGAGTTTTCAATTTCATTGGACTTTGGACATTTGTATGTATTTTGATGAGCAATGATATGCAGCGGTGATAGTTTTGATGATATGTTGCCTTTGATATGATGATATGATATGGATATGCATTAATTTGTATATGATATGGATTTTGATATTTTCATGACTAACCATGTGATGTAGGATGATTCATGCGATGATGATGATTTATGATGCAAACTAATGATGTCATGTAGGTGGATGATAATGATGAAAATGCAACGTGTTGAAATGATATATGATATATGATATGAAATGTTATGAAAATGTATGTTTTGCAAATGATGTGGAAATGTAATGTATGTATGAAGTTTTTGGTTTAAGATATTTCAAATGCAGGAAATAGATGATATGAAAATGATAAAGAAATAAATGAGTATGAAATGTTAAATGATAAATGTTAATGAGATGAAATGTTTATGAAATGATAATGAATATGAAATGGTAATGAGATGAAATTTTTATGAAATGAGACAAAATGAAATGATAATGAGATGAAATGTTTATGAAATGATAAATGATAATGAAATGAAACAAAATGAAATGATAATGAGATAGAATGTTTATGATAATGAATATGAAATGATAATGAGACAGAGTAGAATGGGATGGGTGTTTATGATGTGGAGGATGAAGTAAGAGACAAATGGGGTAATGAGATGGTGTTTATGGTGGTGTGGGGCTCACGTTGATAATGAGATGGAATGTTTATGATAATGAATATGAAATGATAATGAGATGAAATGTCTATGAAATGATAAATGATAATGAAATGAGACAAAATGGAATGATAATGAGATGTAATGTTTATGATTGTGTGAATCCCAACCTTGGTACCTACAAAACAAGGAGAATAAACACCTCAAGTTAGATATTGCAAGCCAAAACAAGGATTCCCCATGAAATCCATTTACAAATTCAAACTAGGAAAGAAAATAACAAAGAAGACAATGAAAATGATAAAACAAAGATTAAATCATAATTAGATGTGCAAGCTCATGATCCCATGGGGGAATTGCTGCCAATTTGATGTGAAAATTGGCCCTTTCCCAATTCCTAAAATGCAAGCTTCGAATGTTGAAGAGATTGATCCACTTTGTTGGTGAAGAATGAAGACTCCAAGCCAAAAATCTGCAAAACCTAGCTATGACTCAAGGATAATGGATGAGATTCAAGAGATATTTGAGCATGGTAAATTTTCCTAGATTGTGGATGATGAAATGAGGATATGAGCTCTTTATTTATAGAATTCCAAGATGGATGAATGTCCAAATTTGAGTAATGTGGGACTAACATTCATCCAATGATATGATGCCACTTGTCAAGCTATGAATGGATGGAGGATGTGCAAGATTTGGGAAATGTGCCCAAGAGGGGGAAATTCAAATTCAAATTTGAGAGTTAATGCTTAGTTTGACCTTTGCAAGGGACATGTAAGAGACATTAATTTCTTTGTTGGATGTACATGTCCACTTGATTTTGAATTCAAACTTGAGGGAATATTCCCCAAAGATGCCATGTTGATGGAAAATGTTGGATTTAATAAATCAATAAATTGATTTATTTGTGCAAGTGGAAAAATTTAGAGAATGTGATGGGTAGTTGGGTTAGGCTAATTAGGATTATATTAGCTTAATGATGATTAGGTCTTGAGGTAATATTCCTCAAAGATGCCATGTTGATGGAAAATGTTGGATTTAATAAATAAATAAATTGATTTATTTGTGCAAGTGGAAAAAGCTAGAGGATGTGACATGCATTAGATTAGATTTAATCAAGATTAGATTAGCTTAGATGATGATTAGTTGCTTTGACCTTTTTGACTTGAATATTTTGATTTATTTAAATAAAAAAGGGATGAAAGGTGATTTTTGAGATTTAATTAAATAAATTCTTGATTTATTTAATTAAAAGGATGATGATAGGATCAAGTTTGATTTATTTAATTTAAACTGATGACTTTAGGAGATTGATAAATAAACTTGATTTATTTGTTGAATGGATGAATATGACCTAATTGAATGCATGATGCTAATTTTGCATGTCTACATTTTGCCCCTCTTTGAAGCAATGTACTTGTTGCGTTGGTTCAAAGAATAAACTTGTCATGATCAAAAATTAAAAAAATTATGATTTTTTCGGATGCCCCAGTGGAAAGAAGTACACCGGTACATTGCCCCCTCAAGAGATTGAGTGAAGAGATTCGATTTGAGGGTCAATCTCATGATAAAGAGGTTCAAAATGGATGGTTATGGATGATGATGCAAATGAGATGGTTTTAATATGTTTAGAATAACAGATCTATATTATCCTAAACAACTTAAATGATGATATAATGTGAGATGGATGAGATTGATGATGTGATATGCTGTGATTATGCAATGGATAATTTATGAGATGCTTAGACTAACAGATCTATATTATGATGATGAAAATGCATGTGAGATGATGTGCAAAATGATGATGGTTTGTGGATGCAAGATGGATGCATGATGGATGTGTTGGCAATGCTATGTTAGCGCGGAGATGAGATGATGACAAGAGGATCCAACAAGTCCATGATATAACGAGACTTTATTAGAGATGATGATGATGATGATGAAAATTGGATGATTTGCTTATCAAGGATTGGGATTTTAAAAGGGCTAATTACCTTATTTTTTATTACACATGTAGATACGATGCATCAAGATATAAAGAACCAGGATGGAATTGTACCTAGTGCGATAGAATTTGACTCGACAAAAATATAGGAGTATTCTTGTTCACACTTGACATACGAAAATCTTGCTAGGATGTACCTAACAAAGAAAGTATTCACCAAGTTATTTTACAAGAACGTCCAACAAACACAACAGACAAAAGATAATGATCGTTGCCCCATTCCTATCTCTCTAAATCCTTTGTTCGGATATCATCAGAGGTCCTTGGAATGAGTGCAATAAGATAAATCAAAAGAAAAGATAAAGCACACAAACAAAATTAAAATATTTCTTCATATCTCTAGCCCGAGGGATGTGTTTTGATATGAGTAGAATCCAAGTGATATCCAAAATGATGCCCATTGTCGGAACGATATATCCTAGGACATGCATTGTATAGGATGATGATGGTTTGATAAGTTGGTTGATAGGCTATTGATATAAGGTTGATTGACATGTTTGAAAATGATCAAGAGTTTGATTTTGTGTTTAATGTTTTGTTGCTTCGATTTTGATTTTGTGATTGAAGATTGATTTTGCTAATTGTTGTGATTGTTTTACGTTTGTGTTTGCTAGGGATGGTGATGATCAATTTATTATGGATGATTGATTATTTCAAGTGGCGAATGAGATGGATTAGATTTTTTAAATATTTGGATTTTTTGACATTTAACATATTTTAAAGAAGCTATTTTAAACATTTTAAGGAATTTTAAATATTTTAGATTTTATTTTAGATATTTTGATTTTGATGTTTTGAATGTTTTTGGATTTTTTATTGTCTAGGAATTTGATCAGGAATTGTACTGGTTAAGCTAAAGATGAAGTAGTTTGGATTACATGTTTTTTAATGTTTTACTTGTTTTGATTTTTTGGATTTTGATATGTTTTGAATGTTTTTTTGGATTTTCTGATTTTCTGATGTTTTTGGATTTTCGCATGATTTTGACGATTTGGATATGGATGTGTGTGATGATACCAGTGCTCTATTTGGGGATTTTGCTAAAAACCAAGCTAAGGTTGATTGATTAGATCGATGGATTGATGATGATGATAACATTGTTGAGGATACACAACAATGCAAGGATTTGATTGATCAGGATTGATGACAATAAAATTGTTGAGGATGCACAACAATGCAAGGATTGATTGATCAGGATTGATGATGATAAAATTGTTGAGGATGCACAACAATGCAAGGATTGATTGATCAATATTGGTGACGATAAAATTGTTGAGGATGCACAACAATGCAAGGATTGATTGATCAGGATTGATGATGATAACATTGTTCAGGATGCACAACAATACAAGGATAGTGTTAAGCAACACAATGATCGGGAATGATATCCCAAGATTATAGATTGATTGGATTCGATTGATCAGGATTGTGAAGCTTGGTTTGAAACAAAAGATGTTTTGGATGATTTGATGTGACATTTGAAGGGTGCGTTAGATGCGACTGATATTGATTGTTTGGATCAATGCCTGACAAAAGATGAAGACTGATAAGGAATGTCTTCTCATCAAAATATGCCATGGGCTAGTGATTTGGATTTTTTCTCACAAGTGGTGGACCAATTTGATTCTACATTTTCCAATGTTCAGATCACTACATAAGTTGGAGGATATAGATCAAGATTTATTCCTGAAGCAAGATGTAAATATCTACCCCTAGTGTCTAGCAATGTATGCAATGTGATGGATGGATGTTCAGATAGGTGCATGGATGGATGGATATGGAAAGCATGCAAAGGATTCCAAGGATTATCTTGCGATAAGATAAGGTGGTCAGATAATGAATGCTCATTTGGATAATGCTTCATGGCTCAGATAATGTTGGGTAGGATAGGATCAATGAAAATGACCCATGTCAAGACATTCGCCATAAGCAAGTGTAAAGTTTGCACCAAACTTTCATCAAGATCAAGATAACTTGGATGATGGATGCAGATGGATGAAAACGGATTGGATCAATGGTTTATGGATGAATGGATTTATTATGGATGGGATGACAAGCCTTCACCTGAACTGGCCCACGTAGATGTTTGATTCTACACATGACATCTGTTTGCCAGGTTTTCGTCATGGTCTTGCCCAAAGCGCCGCCCATGCGGTTTTCACTAGAGGACAATTTTTTTTTCTTTACTGTTTTCAATTCTTTTTCTGATTTTTTTGGATTTTCATTTTTTTTTAAAATTTTTCTTTTTTGATTTTTTGCTAGAAAGTTGTGGGCCGCCTGCCCAGTTAATGCGATGCCGGTGCTTCTTTCTCATCATGTGCCATCGGTGTCTGCTTGAAAAAGCTTCTTTGCAGGGTCATGTACTTAGATACAACTTTGAGATTCTGATACCTTTCAGTACTACAAAGTTAGCTTTGTCTCTATCGTGCAGCATCGCCGGTAGGTACCTTCCGTCGCCGCCGTGAAGGGTCATTGCCAATACATGGTCAATTTGAAATTGATATGTAGGCATGGATAGATAATGTTTAGGGATAAAAGATGGATTGGTTGACAACTTGGAATCTTTGACTCTTAAACTTTCGGAAAATGAGCAATGATGGGTGGATCGTATGCGCTGGAATTAAGGACCAGCAGCGATACGCTGGCGCATCGCGAAAAGAAACTTCTTTTCTTTGTGGACATCTTTGATGGATGGTTTCCTTTTCATTTTTGCCCATAGTTTTCTTTGACTAATAGGGTTTGATAGGGATAAATCTTTCTTTGTATTCTTTGGTATCCATTTGTTTGAGTTTGTCATTAGCACTTCTCCAGCTTCTTTTCTTTGATAACATTCTTTGTACTTTGGGACTGAAATCTTTCTACTTAGAGTTGTAGTCCCAATTTGTGGATGGGGTGATGGGTGGATGAAAGATTCATAGTGGTAGGATTTTGTAGTATTGACACCTAGGTTTCAAATACAAGGGACTCTTATGCTCCCCTATGTTGACGGCTGGCGGTTGAGTTTTTCTGGTGTGGTGGTTGGTGGTGCCTTCGTGGCTGATTCGTTCTCGGATATTGACGTAACAGATAGAGTGATGCGGTGACATTGTGTCGAATTTGGTGCTGCTTCAACTCTGGGAAGCCCTCTTTGTTTCTCGACCTTGAGTGGATAATCTTTGGATATCCACTTTTTGTCATCCTCGTGCAGGGCCAGGTCACCATTTGATCTTGATGTTGACAACTCAATAACCTGGTCTTTTTGTGTAATAATGTCAGGAGTAAAAGAATCCTATTATGAATGAAGATCATCTATGTGTCCATCTACAGAAAGCATCTCATGGGTAGATGGAGGAGTATGTGCTACATGGATATGATCATCTTGCATAGATAGGAGAGTGTCCATTAGATTGTTGTAGTATCTGGAAGATACAATTTCTTGATCTTGAATGATTTCAGAGTTGCTTTCGACATGCTTTGGATCAAGTTCTTGACATGGGCCAGTTTCAAAGGATGGATTGCTTACAAAGGGTTCTTGGATGTCGTCATTAGACATGGTAAGTGGTTCAATATCCTCAAGTGTCGAGTTCAAGGTTCTTTCAGTATCTGTAGCCATGAGGTCAAAGGGGATCAACATGTCTTGGAAAGGACCATTTCTAGACCTTGGTGAAAGATTTTGATCATGCTTTGGAATAAATTCTCGAGATATGTCCTCTAACTCATAAGGCGATGTAGAGACATTTTCAACATGATCAATGGATTGTGTATTATGTCAATAGGATCAAATAATCGTAACACTCCTTGAAATAAATCACTAAAAAGTGGCTTTTGATGTATGGTGAGTTGGTCATCGAATGAGGTGGAAACATCTACAATTTTCTCATTGATGGATAGGTTTTGAACATTGTTTTCAACAATTGCAGTGTAGAGATTGTGAATGTCTTCAACCATAGGGTCAAGTGATGTTGACATTTCTTGGATTGGATCATTGTTGGTTGGTGGATTTTGATCATGATTGAAAAGTGACTCTTGACCTATGTTGATTTGATCTTCAGACGAGATAGAAACACCTTCAATGTGATCTTTGATGGATAGATCTTGATCATTGTTTTAAAAAATTGTGGTGAGGAAATTGTCAATGTTTTCACCAGTGGTTGAATGTTCATCATTATCCCCAATAGTTATCATTTTTCGTGTTTGTTCTTGTGTTTGTTGGGTAGCTTGAGAGGCTTGGGCAGCTTGGGTAGCTTGAGCAGCTTGTGGAGCCGCCTAATATTGTTGAAGCGCTTGTTGGTAGGCTTGATGTGCTTTTAGTGTGATGTCATGTTGTCTTGCTGCGTTTGGTTTTGGTGGTAGTGGTGGCGGATTCAGAATCATGTTGGATGTAGTGATGAGTGGTTGAGATACATTTGGAGTGATCGTGAGGGTTTGAGATGTGATGGGCATGATAGTGGTGGTTGGAATGATCAAAGTGATAGGGATGGTTGGAATGAATGAGGTGATAGGCCCTTGGGAGACCCTACTTTGATTTGTTGGGATCAACATTGTTGTTGAATACCAGCTATTGGTGCGATGTCGATGGTATATTAACATGATTTGATGTGATGGCTCAATTGGTGTTAGGTTGATTGATTTGGATGGAGTGATTGGTGCTAGGTAAAGGGGGAGTCCCTAAACCAAGAAATGATGTTGATATGGGTAATGGTGGTGGAGATGTCTCTTGGTGCAATGACTCAACTATTTTGGTAAGTGTAGCATTTGATCTTGACTCCCTTGATATAGTTGATTTGGTTTTTGTCTAAGCAGATTTGGGATGCATACTTGTGATTTTTGAATGGGATAATGGACAAATTGATCTTGGATAATGTTCTGATTTGGGATGATGTTTAGATTTGGCATGATAGGTTGAAATTGACCATTTTTCATGTTTTTAATATTCGTATGATTTGCAAATGTATCCATCCCAAAGTTTTCTGGATTCATGTTTCAAAAACTTGTACTTGGTACATTCTCATTTGGCTTGTGGGGATTTGGTGGGATGACATTGTTTGTTTGAAGGCTCATGCTTTGATTGTTTGGTTGATAGAATTTTAGGTTTGGATTTAGATCTACCATCGAGAAATGTGTTCCAATATTTGATTTGGGCATACTCACACTCATTGTGCCATTGATATTTGTAGAAGGTAATGATCCCATGTATGGATTGTATAAGTGTGAGTTTTGATAATCAATTGGCATTGTAAGGCTTTGAAAATTAAATTGATTTGGATTACTCACGATCTATGGATCAAGTTTGCATTACATGTTCTCCTTGTGTATTGACCTTGTTGCAAAAAGTGACCTCTAAGGTTCCTAGGACCAATGACAAGATGAAGGATGAAAGGTGGAAATGATATGAGTGTTGAACATTTTTAGGAACTTTGGATCAATGCTAGACTTAGGGTTTGATTTTGATCATTTGATTTGGATAATGAACTTGTGAACCCTAAGATGTTAGATGTTATCTTAGGATGAACTTGTTCAAAGTATTGCCAATTCAATTAAATGTATGAGAAAGGATGCATTCCCACACACCTAACTTAAACAAAATGATTTTGATTTTGATGATTTACCCAAGTCTAGAATGATGTAAGCCTAAAGCTTCCAAAAGTTGTTTGTGGTATGAAGATGATAAATGTTTGGATGGATGAAGTGTTTGATTTTGATCCTAAATGAATCTAGGAAGGACTTGTTTACAAGACCAAGATAGTGAAGAACATGCTTTTCTCTAAGAGTAATTCAAAATCAAAAGACCAATGTTTGTATAAAAACCATATGACCAAAAGATGCCAAGCACATGTGTGGGGTCCAATTGATTTAATCTTTGCTTAATGGATTCTTTTTACCACAAAAATTCTCTTGATTAGATTTTGAATCTAGATGTCCAATGTCCTAATTTTCTTTCATCCCACAAAATGCATTATGCGGAAATCGAGAAAATCAAGGCAAAAGGTTTCCTAATGTTGAACTTAGTAGGAGAAAATTGAGATGAAATCCAAATGTTTAGAAGCCTCTAAGGATATGAATCCCAAGGGCAAGCAATAACATGTGAATTTGTTCAAGGCTATTTGCTTCTCCTAAAGAGTTTGCAATTTTGATGATTCGTTGAATGTTGGTTTCCCAATGTTTTCAATTACAGCATTGTGTTTTCAAACTGACTCACAAGCAATGCAACATCCTAGCTCAATTGGTACATTTTTCTTGGTGGGCTTGCCTCATGCCCTTCGTAGAAGAGATGATTTTACATGCAACCAAGGAAAAAATATAAAGGTATGTTAAGAATGAAGTCTTAACCTCTATATTTTAACCAAGATCGGACATGGAAAGTAACTTCTTGGAATCTAAGTTCCAATGCACCACTTCAATAAACTTGCTCAATGGATCAATAGGACACTAAAAACAAGGGTTTTATTTCGAACTTTCCGTTCATGGAGATTGACCCATACGATGAGAATCCCCTTTCAGATCCATCTCATCAGAGCCAACCACGTGATACTGGCATTTACTCCAATACCCACATTTATATCCCGATTGGAAATACTCTTGGCTTTAGAGTGTTACCGATTGAGCTGCTCCCTTTGCAGTGGAGTACTTTTCTCAAGGAAGGCCCTCCCTCTAGGATACAAACAAAACGCAATGAAAAAAAAAATATTTGTAATTTGATCAATCCCCATACATGAGAGAATATATGCAATAATGCCCCTCTACTCACACTCACACAAGATGTTCAATTTTAAACCAAAATCGAAGTGTGGAGGTGATTGCTTTGTCTTAACCTAAAATCATGAAAAAGACCTTTTGATTCTCAAGATCGCTATAAAGCACAAGAGAAGCGCATACGTCCTTTTTCAATGGCTTTAGTTTAAGTAAGCCCTCACAAAAAACAAAGCTACACTTGTTCTTTTTAAATCCACAAAGCAAAATGTGAGTTCATTTTAGAGCACCAAATCACAAGTGAAAGAAATTTTGTTCAATTGTTAATCCAAGAAACAAAATCTAGTAAGTTGTGATCCTAAATTTTTTTTTAACCCTTTGCAAGAAGTAAACAAAAAGATTCTTTTTAAACCCAAAGGAAGTTATTATCCTAAGAAAGAAGTGTTAATAATTCCTTGAAGAAGTGTTAAACAAACACAAAAGTGTTTAAAAACACTTTGATTGCATGAAATATCATCATGCTCCTCCTTCCTTTGTTTTCAATTTCCAACCTACAAGTGAGAAAAACCAGTCAGATTCTGGAAAATATAGAAGTTAAAAACTAGAAAACAGAATATAAATTAATCATAAATCAAAAGCATGTGCTAAAAATCAATTTTTCCCTTTTTACTGTCTCCCAGTGTCGCAACTCGTAATGGAATCACAATTTGGTTTCTGAGCGGTGCCCTCACAGTGCCGCTTACCAATCAGCGGCACTCTGTGTCGGGACAGAGAGCTCAACTGCGTCGCAATTTTCGCCCTGCGTCGTAGTTTGCATCCAGCGTCGGAGTTTAATATTTTTTGAAAGTTTCTGCAGGTCAGCGAGTCCAGCGGTGGAGTTTAAAATTCAAATATTTTGGTGGAATGAGTCCACCAGCGTAGTTTGTGTTTTAAGCGGTGCCATATAGCAACACTGACAAGCCCACGGTGCCAAAATAGTGACACTGAGCTCCCAACGTTGGAATTTTCTGTGTGTGAGTGAAAATGCAGAATTTTTAAGAGAAGATAGAAAAGAATGATATCAAGCCCTCCTTCTAGTGCCAAATGTGTGAACCCCAACCTTGGTACCTACAAAACAAGGAGAATAAACACATCAAGTTAGATATTGCAAGCCAAAACAAGGATTCCCCATGAAATCCATTTACAAATTCAAACTAGGAAAGAAAATAACAAAGAAGACAATGAAAATGATAAAACAAAGATTAAATCCTAATTAGATGTGCAAACTCATGATCCCATGGGGGAATTGCTGCCAATTTGATGTGAAAATTGGCCCTTTCCCAATTCCTAAGATGCAAGCTTCGAATGTTGAAGAGATTGATCCACTTTGTTGGTGAAGAATGAAGACTCCAAGCCAAAAATCTGCCAAACCTAGCTATGACTCAAGGATAATGGATGAAATTCAAGAGATATTTGAGCATGGTAACTTTTCCTAGATTGTGGATGATGAAATGAGGATATGAGCTCTTTATTTATAGAATTCCAAGATGGATGAATGTCCAAATTTGAGCAATGTGGGACTAACATTCATCCAATGATATGATGCCACTTGTCAAGCTATGAATGGATGGAGGATGTGAAAGATTTGGGAAATGTGCCCAAGAGGGGGAAATTCAAATTCAAATTTGAGAGTTAATGCTTAGTTTGACCTTTGCAAGGGACATGTAAGAGACATTAATTTCTTTGTTGGATGTACATGTCCACTTGATTTTGAATTCAAACTTGAGGGAATATTCCCCAAAGATGCCATGTTGATGGAAAATGTTGGATTTAATAAATCAATAAATTGATTTATTTGTGCAAGTGGAAAAATCTAGAGAATGTGATAGGTAGTTGAGTTAGGCTAATTAGGATTAGATTAGCCACCTAATATCAGGTCTTGAGGAACATTCCCACATTTTCATGCTGATGGAAAATGTTGATCTAATAAACTCATCAACAAACTGATCTTTTATCTAAAAGTGCTTGTGAGGACGTAAGGCTTACCACTTCAGACTTCCAATCTAGGGATCAGATTAAATTTCAGATGATGATTAGCCAGTTTCTGACCTTTAACTCTGGAATATTCTTAATTCCCATTTAAACAGTGCATTTGTGCTGCGATTTTGAGATCTAACTAAAATAAAATCTCTTGACGCATTTTAATTAAAAGGATGATGACAGGACCAAGTCTTGGATTTATTTAATTTAAACTCCATGTGACTTTAGGAGATTGATAAATAAACTTGATTTATTTGTTGAATGGACAAATATGACCTAATCGAATGCATGATGCTAATTTTGCATGTCTACAATGATAATGAGACTAAATGTTTATGATATTGAATATGAAATGATAAATGAGATGAAATGGAAATAAAGATGATAAAATGGTATTCAACTGTGTAAAATGAAAATGATAAGTAAGATGTTAATGATATGCAAACAATAGACAATATGAATATGAAAGTGATATGAAAATGCCTAATGCATAAATGAACTATATGAAATGATAAAGGATCGAAATGATATGAGAATGAATGATAAATGCTTAACTATATGATATGTATAAGACCTAAATGAAATGATAATGATTAATGAGGATGGAGAAATATGATGATATAACAAATGTCTGAATGTCCTCCATAAATAGTCCAAAGAGACATGA
>VDFB02222180.1:0-19395 GCA_007258455.2 Sequoia sempervirens | reverse complement strand
TCGACGAAACCCAGGTTCGTCAAAATTTCGACGAATGTCAGGGATAAACTTTCAAAAAAATGAAACTTACACATCAAATTTTACAAGCACCCGACAATACATCAAATTATACATATTTCGTTGGACATTTTCATCGGATTCTGCAGTCAAATGAGTTAGTGCATCAATCTCCATTCTCAGACACGTGTGCCTTGTCTTTCATGCTTCCTTTGAGAATTTTCAATGTAGATCACCCTTGCTAGCATGTGCTATCATGGAGAGGGTGCAAGCTTACATGCTACTCCCTTTGGCTGCAAGAGCTTCACTCTTCTTTTTTGTTGCACTCCTCCTACTCTCTTCCTTGCTATTGCTGCCCTTGGCTACCTTCATGCTAGTGAGAAGCCGATTTCATACTTGGCATATGATGTATGCATTATTAACTTTATATACACAACAATTGATCTTATATAGGGAATTCGATTTATGGATAGCCTCATATTTTATATGTCAGTCAATTCAATTCAAGGTATTCAAATAATATATAAAATTCGATGGTATGTTGTTTGCAGTGATGTAGACTTTGGCGGTGATGAAAATTGATGTTGTAGATTGTGTTTCCATTCTCTATGTGTAATGTTGATGTTGAATACTTAGAAATCTCATATTTAGTCTTCTCTCGCATTCAATATATATATAAATAATTTTTTATATAGCTTTAAATGTGTAAATCATAATATAGTCATATTTGCTATTTGTAATTTAGACTACAAGTTGAAATAATTTGTACACACACACACACACATATATATATATATGCTTATTTAATAGGGTTGTAATAAAATATTATTGTTGTCTTAGAACTAATTGGCTATGTAGAAAAGCGAAATGGAAGATTAATTAGGAAAAGATTGATTTATTTGTAATTGGAAGGTTATTATTGAATGAGGGTTAAGTAGGATAGATAAATGAAATTATATAAATATATATATTTGTATGATATTAATATTGTTGTGAAGGTTTTTAATATTTAAAATCTAATTAAGCAAATAGGGTTATATTTCAGTTGAGAAAAGACAAGAATTGGAGTCAAAAACCATTGTAGTTTTCCTTAAATGTTTCATGTAGTAAATTTGTTTAAGATTCTTTAATTGTTAAATTGATATGTATCAGTGCATGGGTTGTGAATGTTTTCCATAGGTATGGTTAATTGATTGAATATTGAATGTCAATTTCATTTGTAATCATTAAACTTGAATTCATTATTGTAATATTTATTTGTTTTCTTGTTTAGAATGAGGTGTTGAATTAGTGAAAAGGAGAAGATTTTGATTAATGTGCTTGATTTTGGTATTGAGTTGATTTTGGTTATTGTTTTATGGAGAGAGAATTTTGTGTCAAATGGTTATTGAAAGAATTCTAGAGGCTTGGGGGGATTAGCTCGAGTTTTGGTTTCATGATTATTTCATTTTGAAAATGGATTGATTTTATACTTGAAATGAGTTCATGAGGGTCCTTGGCCTTGCACTGCTTATTCTTTAATATAGTTGGATTTATGAACGAGAGGGTTCATGCCTCACTCTATGTGTGTGCTCATGTGGTTTTGTAATTTGTGCAAGATGGCTTTACCATGTTTGATGTTTTTGGTCTTCTAGTTGCTAGTAGGGGGGTTGGCTCTCAATGGGGGCTGGTGTCTAGTGAGAAACTGTCATGGTAACCCATTGGAGATTTTCTTAACTCAGTGATAACCTAATTAATGAATTATGAGGATTCGGTAGTTTTCACACTAATTAAGATAATTGGATATCTCACCCATGCATGTAGTGCTCATTCAGGCTAAGAATGGGTTGAGAAGGCTTGGTTTGCAAGATCAACTTCCTTGTCCTCATGAAAGGAAGGTTGGTTCCACATGTGTCACCTTATGGGTTCGACGTCTAATGAGAGACTGTCAGGGTAACCATAGATGGGGGCCGACGTCTAGTGAGAGACTGTCAGAGTAACCCATGTCAAGACCATGCAATGAAACTTCTCTCTATTGCAACCTAGCATTCCCTAGTCTTGTGTTCCTCTTGTTGTTTATGTGCCTCTAGAAGCAGTGTTTCTATTATGTGATGTTCATGTTGTTGTTAACTCTTCAAATTTTCACCCCTACCAAGTTGTAGAACTCAGTAAATTTGGAGCAACATGGGAACACTCCTAGGTTGTGGGTCACCTAAGCTTGGAGTGGACCTCCAGATAAGGTTGGCTCTTAGTTGGTATCACCTAAACTACTGCTACACTAATGCTTTTCTAAAGAAAGAGTAGGAGGGTTACATGAAAATGAAACTTAACTGAAAGATTTAAAAGGTGATACACTGGATACTAACTAAGACTTGCAAAAATATTGCACACAGTTCAAACAATGACAAATATTGGCTTACACAACTCATTCTATATGCATTCTTGCATAAGTGTTTTATAAGAAGGTTTTAAAGCTAAACTCCTAGAAAGAAAGAAATTTCACAACTAAAAAGCATTTGAATTTACAACAAAACTTATAACCTGCAACAACATACTTTTTTGCAAAAAGGTTCTAACCTGAGACAAAATTACAAGGAAAAGCTAAATTTCACAAGTAACTTGATCAATCACTAGGTGCACACAATAAATCATGAAATGAGAAGGAAAAATATCCAATATCATTGATATCCAATGTACTCAATGGTATAAAAATCTATCAAAAGAGTCACAATCTACTCTTGTTGAAAAGATAACTCTAGAAAATAAGCTACCACATTGTTGGAAAGAAAGAACTAACTCCAAAAAACTCTATTTGAAGTTACTTATGTCAAAATGAAACAACTTGGTGCAGGAGCACCCAAGAACTTCAAGGAACACATCAAGGTCCAGAAGGATGCAGGGGTCATGAAGACCTTTAACACATCTCAGAGCATCAACTATAACATCTTGAAGCCTATAATGGCTTTTGAAATGGATAAAAACATTAAGCGAGTCAAATGTCCGAAGGGTCCTGATAAGGACCCTAGGACCAAAAGGCAATGTAAGTGGACCAATAGTGTCCTAAGGGTGTAGATAGGAATATAATGCTTTAATTATGTCAATTAAGGTTAGATATTAAAGATTAGATGGTTTTTAGTTAGCACAAGTCAATAAATTACAAGTTGACAATTCAAATTTTTGAAATCCAACTTTGGGCGGGTAAGTGAGTTTTAGGAGTTTAATCAATAATAATGTAATCAAATCAATCCCAATCAGTTGGTACAGTTGCAGAATGAGACTATAAGGTTAGGGAAGGCATTTTTATGGAGGGTTGGTTGCTGGTATAGGTTTTTGTACGGACTACTACAAGAAAAAGGAATAAAACATCAAATTCTTGCATTTTTCTTGAGTCTTTTGATGAATACTTGATTGTCATTGAAGATATGCTCATTTAGATGGTTTAAGAACTTGTATTTACATGCATTTAACCTTGTGAATGACCTGAATAACGTTAGGAATCAGTTTCTTGTATATTATTACTGACTGTCCTCAAGAAGGTACAAATTTTCACTAGTTTTGAGAGTTTTTATGGATGATTAATCCATTTCATGGAGGATTGTGACTGAAACCTGTGAAATGTATCACATTTAACATGTACCATACAAATCTAACAAGGTATTGTGCAGGAAGGAAGGAATCTAGGGTGTACACCGAGTTTTCACAATGCAAAGTGTATGAAAATGGGGTCTAAGGTATAGCAGTAGGAGATCTGCCTTAATAAGGGGTATGTTTTTGAGTTGGGATAGATTAAATATGTTGATCTAATGGTGAAAATTCAAGAAATAGGTTCTAGAAGTGTTTGGGAGGCCAAGATTCAAAAAGCCCTAGTTTGGGAGCCATTTATTGAGGGTTTTGTGTTTAAGAGTCTTAAGGGTGTCAAAGAAGACTAAGACCTTGAAAATATTTGGTTTGGAAACATTTTGAGACACTGTTGAAATTTCCATAGTCAGGGGATAAGTTTAGAGAGGGGTTGCTTTGAAAAAGAGGGCTAATTAGGCCTTGATTTTTTGGAGACAAGTTGTGGGAAGAGTGGTCTGAAACAAGTTCCATCAAGGTTTGGAAATGTTGTATAGGATCATAAACCACAACTTATTCAGTCATTATATTGAGGGGTCCTTTGGGAAAGTTGAGTGAAAAGTCAAAAAAACCATCGCTAGAGGCCTAGTTGGGCTAGAAGCCTAGTCAAGGTGCAAAAGTGAGTTTTGTCTAAGACAGAGGGTTGGGGCTTTGTAGTCATTCAAGAAAAGTGTATTTGTGCCCCTTAAGAGAATTCCTAGGGTTTGGGTCCATGGGAGAAGGATTTGTGTCATAAGTGATCCATTTAGGCATTATTTCCACAGGGGTGTCTAGAAGAGGGTTGTGAGTGCATCTTTGCAATCCGCAAATCAGTAATGTTCAAGATTATTAAAGTGGTATGAAGTAAAGTGAAATTAAAGGATTGGTCTCAAAGTCAGGGATAAAGAAAGCGAGGCAAAATCAAAGATCACGAAAACAAGACATCATAGATGAAGAAGAAGAGCATGTGAGGGTAAATCAAGAACAACCAATAGATGAGATAGAAGACCCTGAGGAAAGGAGGTTATTGAGATTGTTGAAAGCAGTACAAGGTCATGAAGGAAAGAGTCACATAGATTTTCCTATCTATCAAGGGAAGATGGATAGTGAGGAGGTGTTAGGATGGCTTGATGCCTTAGAGAACTATTTTGAGTTTGAAGATATGGATGAAGAGAGGAAGGTTAAGTTTTCCAAAACCAAGTTGAGAGGTATGGCACTGACATGGTGGACTAGTTTTCATAATGATAGGATGGCTAGGGGATTGGAAAAAGTTTCTGTAAAGTGAAAATTTGATCAAGAACAATTCATCGATACCATTCGTAATGAAGGGATGGGGCAAAATTAGAACCGAAAGGTTTATGGATGTGATGTCCTGTTGGTGAAAGCGGTATCGGGGAGGAGGATATGAGGAAGATGAAAGTAGCGAGGTATATCAATGGCTTGAGGTATAACACAAGATGAGATCCGGTTTACAAATACAAGGACATTGAATGTTTTCGAATTAGCCGGTAAAGCGAAAAAGGTGAAAACAAAGTCAAAATAATTAGGTGAAGAATAATAAAGAACAAGAATTAAAGAGATATAATCATTTAACAATGACAAAGAGATAAAGGTGTTTTTCGAGAAATCAAAAAGGAGGATGCAGAGGGAGGCAGTTGGACAAAGAACAAAGATAGAATTAGGTGTTTCAGTGCAATGGTTTCAGGGCGTCGCCAGCTAAAGTGAAATAAATTATCGAGGCGAGATAAGAACTGGTGAGATTTCAGGAAGTCCGGTAAATCGCGGACAAGTGATGGAGTGAGTTCCTTATGGTCAAGCAAGGAGAAAGACTACATCAAGAGATAAAGGTAACTATCTTCAAGACAAATTGTCTCATTCATGGTAAAATATGCATATTACTCATAGATTTAGGGTCACATAGCAATTTAGTTTCATCTGATATGGTAGCCAAGTTAGGAATTGAAACATTTGATCATCCTACTCCATACAAGGCCACTTGGGTAACTCAATTGCAACATGTAGAGATTTGTAGGAGGGCTTTTGTGGATTTTTCAATTGGTACATATTAGGACATGGTTCTTTGTGATGTCATTCCAATGACTTGTGGTCATATCATCTTAGGGAGACCATGGCAGTTTGCTAGGAGGAAAGTGCATGATGGATTCCATAACACATATTTGGTGCATAAAGATGCTATTAGGTATAAGTTGGTGCCTTTTCCTTTGGAGTAGTCTAATGAAAGTTTTGTGATATGTTTTGAGAAGAGTTTGCAGGTGAATATGCAGGGTAAGTCAGGTAAGACAAGGGAAGATACTGGTTGGAAGAGGAATGATGAGTTGCAACAGGATATGAAGCGCACAGTCCTAAAAATCAGCATCTATGGGACTTGGATAGTATTAAGGTGGGGAATATTGAATGCCCTATAGTTGAGGGTAAAGGAGATGGTGTCCTTTCAAAAAGGAATCAGTGGCATAGAGGCAGAAACAGGGCACAAAGACAGATTGAGTTCAAACAGCAAAGAGGACAAACCAAACATTGTTTTGATTCTAACATGTTGAGTGACATGAGGGAAGGTTGGCAGAAGGGGAAGAAGGTGACATTTGGTGATTTCTTGGTTTGTGATCAAAAGGTGCAGAGATACAGGAACAAGGAGCAGTGTGTTGGCAACAAGTTGGACACTTCTTGGGGCAAGAATCTTTTCTTTCTTGGGGAGAATGGTGCAGGAGAACCCAAGCACTTCAAGGAACACTTCAAGGGCCAGGAGGATGCAAGGGTCATGAAGACCTTTAACACATCTCAAAGCATCAACTATAACATCTTGAAGCCTATAATGGCTTTTGAAATGGATAAAAACATTAAGGGAGTCAAATGTCCTAAGGGTCCTAATAAGGACCCTAGGACCAAAAGGCAATGTAAGTGGACCAATAGTGTCCTAAGGGTTTAGATAGGCATATAATGCTTTAATTATTTCAATTAAGGTTAGATAATAAATATTAGATGGTTTTTAGTTAGCACAAGTCAATAAATTACAAGTTGACAATTCAAATTTTTGAAATCCAACTTTGGGCGGGTAAGTGAGTTTTAGGAGTTTAATCAATAATAATGTAATCAAATCAATCCCAATCAGTTGGGACAGTTGGGGAATGAGACTATAAGGTTAGGGAGGCATCTGTCTGGAGGTTGATTCTTTGGTATAGGTTTTTGTATGGGCTACGAGGGAAAAGGAATAAACATCAAATTCTTGCATTTTTCTTGGGGAGGTCTTTTACGATGAATACTTGATTATTAATTTGAAATATGAACTCATTTATATAGTTTAAGAACATTTACATGAATTTAATGTGAATAATGAGCTTGAATAACGTTAGGAATCAGTTTCTTGTATATTATGCTAACTATCCTCAAGAAGATGCAGTTTTTCACTAGTTTTGAAGTTTATGGATGATTGATCCATTTCATGGAGGGTTGTGAATAAAACCTATGAAATGTATCAAATTTAACATGTACCATACAAATATAACAAGGTATTGTGCAGGAAGGAAGGAATCTAGGGTGTACACCGAGTTTTCACAATGCAAAGTGTATGAAAATGGGGTCTAAGGTATAGCAGTAGGAGATCTGCCGTAATAAGGGGTATGTTTTTGAGTTGGGATAGATTAAATATGTTGATCTAATGGTGAAAATTCAAGAAATAGGTTCTAGAAGTGTTTGGGAGGCCAAGATTCAAAAAGCCCTAGTTTGGGAGCCATTTATTGAGGGTTTTGTGTTTAAGAGTCTTAAGGGTGTCAAAGAATACTAAGACCTTAAAAATATTTGGTTTGGAAACATTTTGAGACACTGTTGAAATTTTCATAGTCAGGGGATAAGTTTAGAGAGGGGTTGCTTTGAAAAAGAGGGCTAATTAGGCCTTGATTTTGTGGAGACAACAAGTTTTGGGAAGAGTGGTCTGAAACAAGTTCCATCAGGGTTTGGAAATGTTGTATAGGATCATAAACCACAACTTATTCAGTCATTATATTAAGGGGTCCTTTGGGAAAGTTGAGTGAAAAGTCAAAAAAACCATCACTAGAGGCCTAGTTGGGCTAGAAGCCTAGTCAAGGTGCAAAAGTGAGTTTTGTCTAAGACAGAGGGTTGGGGCTTTGTAGTCATTCAAGACAAGTGTATTTGTGCCCCTTAAGAGAATTCCTAGGGTTTGGGTCCATGGGAGAAGGATTTGTGTCATAAGTGATCCATTTAGGCATTATTTCCACAGGGGTGTCTAGAAGAGGGTTGTGAGTGCATCTTTGCAATCCTTGAAATCATTGCGTGTTTCCAAAAGTCCCATCCCCTCTGCATCACAACTGTCCCACACATTTCTTTCTAGAAAATCCTGGTCAGATGCAGTAGAAAGGCCAAAAAAGAACCTTCCAAAACTCCTCCAAAATGCCATTCAAATGAAGAAAAGTCGGGCCAAGACCCAAGTCACACTAAAAGCATGACAAAACTGCCTCTAAATGGTCACCATTCCCTCCAAAATAGTCAAAGATAAAACTCACACACCTTCCCCATGTTGTTCCATCATCATTATGTTTCCAAGATGCTTTGATTCATGCTCTTTGTGTGTTTGAAAAAACAAAGACCTTATTTTGTATTTAGACTAACACATTGACTAAGTGACTTATAATAACATCACTAAATCAAAATATTTTACATTTCAAAATAAATGCAAAATGAAAACAGTTGTTTCAACCACCCCTAAAGGCTTGCAAGAGAATCAAAGCTAACTCAATCTCCCCTAAGGAATTTATAAAGCATAACTCACCATTATCTTGCATTTAAAATAACATTCATAATTAAGTGATTTATAAAATACCACTTAATTAAAATGTCACACATTTTAAAACCACTACAAAATAGAAAAAAAAGCTCGGCCTCTATGGGAGATAATGCAATAACATAAGTCTTGAAAGACTTACAATTTACAAGGGGACATGAAAATTCATTAAGGCACAAGGAGGACATGGTATACATTAGTTTGCATGTATTTGTAAAAGATAGGCAAAAAATTCCTTCATTAATTTGGCCTCCCTAGGGTAAGAAACCTAAACAACAAAACAATGTAAACCTAGCAAAAATAACTTCATTCTTACTATTAAATTTTTTGGAGTTCCTCTTGGTTGCCAACAAGAGTTTCATCATTGTATTTTCTACACTCTCATAGCAGATTTTGAGTGGTTTTTATGAAGGTTAATAACTGGCAAAGCAAGGTAAGTGCCATTCCACGTCATAAATCTTTCTTTTTCTCCATTTTGAAAGCCATTCAAGCTTTTCAAGGCCACGGCTTCTACAGTTTTCCTAACCCAATCTTTGTGCCTTATTTTTCTGTGGAATATTTCTCCATTTTGAGCTGCCATGGAAGCTTGACTTCAAGCTTCTTGGAATACATGATACGCGGGCTTTAACTAGTTTTCTCCACTCAAAACTTGGGTAAGCTTTATGATTTCATCTTGATGCATTTCCATCTTAAATAAGCTCGATTCAAGCATTCTATGAACAAAATGTTGTAGTTTCTTCTTTCTATGTGTTGTTTTTCACTAGCTGCAACCCTACATTGTGTGTTTCTTTATTTTTCTACAAAAATGATGTATTTTTGGCTCGACCCATGATGTAAAGCTTGATGACACACTTAGGGAAAATATTCTTTTCATTTTTTTTGATATTTCATGGGGTTTTCCACCCTTCAATGGCCACGGCCATTCACCAAATTGCTTGTATTTTTTAGAGCTACTAATACTTGCACAAGCTTGAACTCTTCATTTTCCTCTGTATTTAAACTTTAATAACAAAACCCCAAATGATTTTGTGCTTTTGTGAAGAGAAATGAATCTCTCAAGTCACGGCCATGAGAGTACCAACTAGGATTTTGATGAATTTTCAAGCATCTTTTGTGTTGAGGATTTTTTACTTTTACAAAACCCTAGCTCCAGGGCTTCCTTGCTTTTGACCTCATGGCTATTATGGTTTCTCTATTTGCTCTGAACTTAAATGAAAAAAATGAACCTCTTGAGTCTTTCTGTGCATTATTTAAAATCACAGTATCATGCATCAAATATCATTGTCATATTTTAATGCCTTATCAAAGAAATGCCTTGTTAAAATTGTACATTGTAAAGGACAAGCAACCCAAAATGTGGTTGTCCTCTATTGAGATGGAGGTCTTGGTCTTTCTCTTTTGATATTGTACTCTCCCTATTGTTCAACAATGGATGCCCCTGATGCTTCAGGAATATTTTTATCCTCCTTCACTTCTATCATTTTTAACTAACAAGCTACGGTTTCAAGAACATGCTCATGACAATTCATTTCATTTTCATTTGAAGTGTTGAAGCTTGGCATTTCTCTATAAAACACAATAACCAAAAACTATAGGAAGTTTGTTCTTTGAAGTTGTCCCATCATAGACAAGTATGTCTCCCATAGTATTCCCAACATTCTCTAGTGAACAAGAAATGCATGTTCCAGTTTTAGAAACAATATCACCACAGTAACAATTATTTTTCTTGGAGAAATTAGTTTCCAAGTAGTAGAAGGGGGCAAAAAATTTGATTCCTCTTTAATGGGTTGGCAAAGAAAAGTTGTATTAACCTCAAAAACTGACACATTTACCAGCTTCAAACTTTCATGTCTATCATTCACTATATCTTTGGTAAATTTATTATCTATGTTGAATTCACAACCATGGTTTGGCCTATGCCTTGTTGAATTGTCCTTTCATTTTACTTGCCTTCTTGATAGCTTGTGGTTTAACATCTATATTGAAATGTAATTGAGATGCAACATTTTTCTTATGGTTCAACGAAACACCAACATGACACATGATTCATTGTTCTTAGTGTGTTGTTTTGACTATCACTGTCCATTTTGTTCCTATACAGGTTGTTACTAAGACGATTCTTTTGGATGTAGCTATTTCCCTCTTATGCATTGTCATACTGTCACTATCCACTGTGAAGGTTGGTGTGCCCACTATCATCTCATTATTTGATCTCTTGACTATCCTACTCCACTAGAGATCATTTTCTTACCTTGTCTCTTTATTGTTATGTCATGGGTTGTCAATGCATTATTTGAATTTCCTATAGATTTTTCCTCATGACTATGTTGTGTCTTGACAGGGAAATATTTCCTATCGAGCTATTGTTCTCAATCTTTCATTGATATTAGTAAAGCAACCAATCTAGTATTATGATAATAGATGACATGTAAAAATTCTATGACACATGTTTATTTTCCACACTATCATCTATTATATTGTCCCTCATGCAACCTTCATAGGAGAATATGTTATATTTGAACTTTGATATAGCTTGGAGAACAAGGTGGTCTCAGATACCTTTGCATTAGCTCAATCCTATTTGATAAGTTGGAAATATGTGGGTGCATAGTCCCTTGAGTTCATGAAGACTTGTTGTATCTGTTGGCACTCTCATTTTTTTCAAATTTGAGATGCCCATTTCAAAATTTTGCCTCTGCACTTTCAGGGATGCACCTGATGAACTTGCCTGAATGACCTACTTTGGAGGGTCATAATTTGAAGCCCATTGATTTCAAAGAAAAATCCATTTGTAAACACACTCATGTGTCATATGTGAATGTGCATGTGGATTTTTAGCTTCCATAAATGAGTTTCTTACCATGGCCCAAAGGAAGTCGGAGTGGTTTTTGCACTTTTTCTCGCTGTTTGCAAAATTTGCGCTTTGCAAAAGTTGCCTCGCTTTGAGGCTTGTACTGCAACCGCTGCAACTGCTTGATCGCCATGTTTAATGATCGCCGCCTTTATTTCTATACTTGGGGGCCGAGTTTAAGAGAAAGAGCGCCCCGGATAGATGAGCTTTAGTGATTAAAATCAATGGAATTTCTCTGCCGGTAATCAACCTTCTTAAGAGGCTAACTCGAGTGTCAAATAACTCTTTGATGGGTGATGATCTCGCTAATCCTTTTGTACACATAGCCTTTCTATAATTGGGAAGGATCTACTGTGTCTAGTGGCAGCTCACCAGGAGCTGATATGATATTTTTGCAATGAGGTGATTTCATCAGTTTCAATTGGTTCAGAACAGTTGTTTATTGCAGAAAGTTTGAGTAAGCAACTTTGACAGCGAATAAATTTTTCCTCGTGATTTTTTTCTCTAACTCAGATCTCTGTATCACATTCTTTCTGTGACAATGGCTAAGGGCTGCTCACAAGCTCTTTGCCGTCTGCGATAAGCTTTTCATTTCCACCTTGCTTTTCAGCTACATTTCGTGAGCCCACTTCATTCATGGTAATATTTACAAAACATGTCGAAGTGAGTTTTAACGAAAACTCCGTTTTGCATCTTTTCACTTTGATGCATTGATAAAGATTCTAAATCAATTTAGGGAAAATTTTGAAAATGAAAAAATTAGTCGGGCCCACATGGGGACCCGACATGCACTACCCAGTTATGAGGTTATAAGTGTTGCATTGTAGCTCATTCAAGAACACAATGTTGGATACATGGGGGCAGGTAACTAAAATTATAGTGCTTGGTAGATGGCTTTGTGCATGATGAGAAAAATCACCATCTTCTCAGGAAGTTCTTCTATTAGGATGATATTGCTTAAAGTCCTTTGATTGGGTGAGTCAAACCTATTAGATGTTTTATGAGATGGAAGAATGGATGTGCAAGCATTATAATTTCAAATCAGGATTGTCAAAGTAGTGCTAGTTTTCATTAAGAAAGGTGCCAATAAGAAGGATCATAAATTGAGATGGTTGAGCTGTGAGTAGGGGAAGACATAATCCAATGTGAAGATTGGATGAGTTCCAACCATGGATAAGAATAGTAAATTGGGTTTTCATTCTGCATCTTTCAAGCGACCATCTTTACAGAATGTTGGATAAAAGCAACAATGTGTAAATGGACCAGAGGATACAAATTCTATTATTAAAGGCACCAACAGTTTCAATCATTCATATTATTAACTGCTTTGACAGTGGATAAAGAGTTCCAAGCAAAAGGAAATAATGTGAAGATTCAAGATGATCCCTGCATAATGTAAATCAGAGTAATTACACCAACTTGTGACTAGAAATGCAAAAGGGGAGTTTCAGTGGAAAGAACAATGAAATACCTCTTCTAATATGTGTTTTTACTACTGATGGAGAATGCCTCTTCTAAATAAAGAACAGCCAGTATGCACTCCACATAATGATTTAGAGACTCCAGAAAGCTTTAGAGGGAATGCAAAGGGCTCAGTGGAGATAGGACAAAAGATGCAAAGTGAGATGCCAGCCTTACAATATGCAGATGCGTTTAGCAAACTTCAGAAACCCTCTATCCAATACAGTATACGCACTATGCTTCAAAACAACAACTTAATGAAATTGTTGAAAATGATTTAGAAACTTAAGAAAATGCAATAGGATTTGAAGGAAGCAGGACGATGTAGCAAGTTTGTGAAAAATGTTATAAAGAGAAGGTGTTAGAATGCTTCACCATTGGGATATAAGGGGCGCAGAGGAATGGAAACAGAGTATATGCATTGAAGACAACAACAAGCATAATAAAATTAGCCTATGCAATATAATGTATATGTTGAAGATCTAGAGACTCTCAAGGAAATGCAGATGGTAATGACATGAGACTACAAGTCAACACCAAGTGAATGCTAAAGAGGGACATCCACCAGAGGCATGGGATTGCGTACAGCAAGGAAGGATTCAAAAAATGTTGAAAATACATTTAGCAGCAGCCATGCCCCATTCTGCAACACTCACCTTCATTCTCTCTACCCATACCAAGGGTAAGTGAGGAATAATGCAATGAAGAAGGCAACACATATATGAAATGACTTCAGAAACTTTGCAAGTAAATGCAATGGATGCTAGAGAAGCCCGCACTAGTTGAGGAGAGGGATCGAGCTATTTGAAATTGTCCATACACCAGTCAGATGGATGGAAGCCACGCATGAGCAAGGGAATTAAAGTTTGCATGAAAGATGGATATATTGAAAGTTTCTTGTAGCTTCCAAGCAAGTGCAATCTGATGTTGAGAGCCATGAAGCATAGAGAAGGGAGGAGGCTTGATGGTATACCTTGAAGGCCATTGATTGAGCAATATGCAAAATAAAATGAATTTGTTAAATGTTTTGTGAAACCTTCAAGCAAATACAAGGGGGCTCGCACTAGCATGCTCAATGAAGAGGGAATGGTATACAACATAAAATTCTTGTTGAAAGGACCCCAGAAACCAAAGCAACCATGCACCTAGGAAGGGATCCACAAATTTAAATGAATGGAGGGGCTTTTCCAAACATTTCTATGGGACAACTATCAACGCCAGCATGAACACACCAAAGTGAACCTATGAAAAACCTTCAAAAATTTACAAGCAAATGGCATTGTTGTGTACACCAATGAATTTGTTAAAGATTCTTTATAAACTCCGTAGAAAATGCAAAACAGAGATCTAGCCGACATAGCCAGAAGGAAATTGTAGAGCATCTGAAATGAGAAGTACAAGAGTTAGGGCACAAAACAAGTCAAAGAAGATCTACGGTGGAGATTAGAAGTTCAATCTAGCCATATCCTAGGTGTTCCCCGCCAAGTCACAATTTGAAGCTGCTCACTCTTTAAAACCCGTGAAATAGTGGGTTGGCACCACGTGGCTTGTGGTGGGCTCAGGAGAAAAAATGAAAGCACGAGTATATTTCCATTCTGCCAATGGAATTATTAAAGGCTCATATTTTGAAAACAAAACATTTAAAATAAAAGGAAAAAGTATTTGTTGCGAATGATGCCCTTTGAGAATTTTATAAATTATGCGAAATGGGTATTCACGAAATTAAAAAGAAAATGCTCGGATAATTTTATTTCTTTAATGGCTCATCTTTAAGATAACAAAAATTTTAAGGAGTGAGGTGGACTAAGGGAATTTAAAAGGAAAATATATCAGACAGGGTAATGTGTTTTTCCTGTGAGGAGTTAAAATGCAAACATTGGTAAATGGAGAATTTTATCTGATAAAGATAAAATAATGCACATGAAAGTGAATGTGCATGGGAATGTTTTATAGGGTGAATGAATATTCATTTTGTTGAATATTTTATTGGCTCAAACATAATATAATAGCACAGGGAATAAAAATAAGGTCAAAGCTCAAATATTAAAGTTGGAAAACTTTAATAAGTGAAGGTAAAATATAAAGTGAAATATTTTATTGCTGGGCAATAAAATACAAGGTGAAATAAAGTAATATGCAGCAAAAAAAATTAAAGTGTAGAGGGGATAATGTTTTACTTTGTTAAATTAAAATATTTGCAGCCAAAGCATTGCATAAGGGCAAAACAAAAAATTTACGGGCAAAAAGGCAATTTTTTATGCAGCTAGGAATGAAGATATTTTGCAACAAAGGAAAAATATTTTGAAAAGGTAAAGTATAGGGTGGGGATTATTATTAAAGTTATAAAACTTTAATATTTGGAAAGTAAAATTATAATGGAATGGAATGGAAGGAATGGAATGGAATGGAATGGCTCTAACAATTGAGCGAAATTTGACATCCTTCACTACGGAATTTCTTTTCCTCATTGCTCTCAAGCAACCAACGTTAGGGCAAGATTTGGAGAGGCAGTTTGTTGTAGAGAGGAGTGATGTTTATCTTATTGATCATCAAAGGAAGAGGATCTCAAACGCAATCTCCCGGATCAGCCTTGTGGGCCTTTTGAATCTTCTATTTCTTCTCTTATCTTCTCATTTTTCTTATCTTCTCATTTTTCAAGTTCTGAGATTAAGTTCTAGGGTTCTGAGGTTTTGTATGGGGCTAGGTAGATAGAAAATGTCAATTTCTGAGTCATTTCTTGAGTCTGTAAACTGTTATTGCTGATTTTATGAGCAAATATAGCCAGTTTGTGCTAATTTATCATGAATGTCTTCAAAGTGTTTGTACATTCATGAATATCTTCAAATTGTCTCCATACTTGTACAGTTTAATCATATGAATTCAATAATACAAGGTATCTTTGAGTTTGTCATCTCAAATTTCATGAGATTGTGTTATTTGTTTATGGGTCTATTTCAAGGAAATGGTTAAATACTTTGAGTAGATAACAGTGATTTCAAGTGTGCAGGTTGGATTTGGTAAGGAGAGTTTGATTGATAACAGGAGTGGTATTGTTGGTGTAAGGCACTAACAGTTGATGCAAGGCATTAACAATTTAAATCCACTAGTTGAATGACATTTGCTGATGAATTCTTTTTATGTGTTTGACTCCATGGCCCAGAATTAGGCATTGATTTATCTTGGAGCTTAGTGTATCTCATAAACATTTTATAAATTCAAAATCATTTTAAATCCCTATGTGTTGTAGTTATCTCATGCTCCAAATAGTTGATATTAATGATGAAATGTACCACCCTATTCAAGATATCCCATTAAAGTTGAGCTATTAAATGAGATTATTTCATGTTGTCAAATGCTGTTTATGGAGACAAGCAGGTTGTAAACGCATTGCTGGATCAATTCTCCCAGGTTTTGTGTGAGCCCGGGGCGCATGAAGCTTCAGGAGTCCCTTCAGCTGGTCCAAGTCCCTTCTCAAGCTGTTCCCTCAATTGGTTCCGGTAATTATAGGTAGATTAGAGCACCAACCCAGCTACAAAGAAAAACCTGAACAGACCTCCTTTAATATTATTTGTTTTATTTAATAACGACATCTACTCAAAGAGAAACAACAGGATTGAAATACAAAAATTTGTATCTCTTTGCACCTTCATGGTAGACAGGCATTTATTCTCATATAACATATATCAATGAGAACATAATTCATCCTGCACTGTGCATAGTACCTTGGCTCTTCACTATTGATTCCTTTTCATTTTTTTGCATAAATGATGACTATTATTGTTGTCTTCGAATCAACAATACTAGTCTTTTAACTCACAAACATGGATAACATGCTCTGATCTCTTAATGTACAAAGGAATTTCACCATCTGGCACATCTAGTAGCTCTATTTCCATTTAGTTGCTTACACTCCATTAGGATTCACTTTCTTCAATACTAGGTATAAACATATCAGTTGTTTCCTCATCCCTATGCTTCACTAGGATTGTGATTTCATTACAAAGATGTACATTTTGTTGAACTTTGGATAATCCACATTGTTGTAAATCCTTTCCAATCAGATTATCTTGCATGCCAATCAAAGGCACTACACAATTTCTACCATTGATTAACTCACTCGTGTGTTTATGCAAGACATTCATAGGGCATGGTCCTTGCATTCATAATTTTCCTCTACATTTGGAGCAAGAAGATGAGTTAAAATATCTTTCTTTCATGTGCTTGGCATGATATTAGCACATGATAACACCATGAACTCATGATACTTATCCCTTTGGTGTTTGCTAGTCCTCTACTTTATAATACTGCTCTATATGACATAACCGAGGTATTATATTTGCAAGGTTCTTAAAGCTTCCAAAATGATGAATCCATGTGACAGAGATAGTGTTTGTGTAACTAATCTATGCTTCTAATAGGATCCAACAGAGGAAACAATCAAACAACCCAACAAGCTCTCCAACATACCTTCACTTGGTTACTTTTAATGTGGCTACCACCTGTCCTTTTTATCTTCAGATCTCACCTCAAATGGTTGTCATTTATATTTGACTACCCCTCATGTCCTTCAATGAAATTTTTCCTTAAGTGTTTGAAGGAAAATTTATGGCTCCTGCCATTATTTTCTCAATGCTTCATGAATTAACTCAGAGGGAGTGTTTCTTGGTTGATCACTTTAAACTGCTTATGCATGGATTGTACTTCAATGCTTTGATCCCTATCCTAGCATGTTTCACACTGTTATGTACTCTTCCTTGCCCTAGCATGTTTCACACTATTATGTACTCTTTGATTGCACAATGCTTATCTGATTTGACTACTGAAGATATTGATGAAGTGTTAGCCTTCTTGGGTAGTGTGATCTTGTAAGATACTCATCACACTTGCACTATGCAGCTCACTTGGGTATGATTTCTCTATTTACTTGCCATTGTCATTGCACATGATGCATGGCTTATAATATTTATGATTGTCCTTCTCATACCATGTTCTTTGCATCCCAAGAAAGCACCTTGATATGATGACTTGATCATGCACTCCATTCACCTTGTGTTGCTCGATGTAATTCATGATAGCTCCTAATAGGTCTTGGTAGCTCCTATACTATGTGATTATCCATAATTGAACTTGATGCATTTGTGCTTCATCCTTCATATTTCTCCAATCAAAGGCATCAAGTTCCACACCATTTGATTTATGTTGTACCAACATTGGTTTATTAGGTTCCATGTGCCAATTTTGTTGTGTATTTCCACCATTATAATAGAAATCATTTGTTTCTTAGGAAGAGACAAGTTGTTTTTATCTTTGAATGATTATTGTCCTTATTCTTGTTCTCTTCTTTACCAACCCCTTGAAGATGATGACAATGAAATACAACTCATATCACAATTTAAATGGACTTTGGATCCTCTTAAGAAGATTGAAAGACATATCCAGTAGAGTAAGATTTCCAAGAAGAAATGACTACCCCTTTGATCAACATGATGGCAGCCTACTGTTTGGTTCATTGTGAAAAGATGAGTAATCTTTCTTGATAATTCACATAGTTTTGGTTACATTTTTTTAATATGATAATGAAATTTGATCATTGATATGATTCCATATTGATTTAATGCATCAAGAATAGGTTTATCATTAATTTGATCAATTGCTCAATTTCCTATCCCTCCTAAAACACAAGAGGGCAGCATGTTGGGCTCAACCCTCATGGGAGCCACATTTTACTCCACATGTCATACCATATGAAAAAAAATAGTAACAAAGATCTATCCTATATTTGCACAAGGAGAAAACATGTTAGATAAACAAAGCATATGATAGATGTGTTTGATAACTCTTTTGTTTTCTTGGACATCTATGATATGCTAGCTATTTTAATGTTTATGAAGATTAGATTATATGTTGATGGATGTTTGCACATATTTTGACTGGTGATCCTTCATTGCTCTAACATCGCTCTTCTTACATATGCAAGGAACCTTGGAGCAGCAAGGGAAAATAGCTAATGGAGGCTAGATGGATAGGAGGACTGAAGCTGATGTAGGGAAACTCAACCAAGATTCATTATTCAGGCAATGTGGGGTCCCCTTTCTCTTTATGTGCATTCTTTCTTTATCTGTAAATGTATAGTTTTTTATTTATATGCATTAAAATAGTCACTCCCTTGGCTTGTGAGGGACACTATACACTTATCATTATCAATAAAGACTACATTTTTTGGAAAGATTGTGCACTTTTTCCTATGTTGTATGCATCTACATAAGGCAATATAGTATTGTATTTTTTTGATATTTCTTTATGCACATGAATGTGACATAGCAGAGTTAAAATGTGCCTTCTTTTCACTTGTAAAATATAAACAACACTACCTGTTTGGACTAGTAGCAAAAATATGTAACAGTTGTATTGAGTTATGTTGGATCCATGTTTAGTCCTTTGTATTAGTCTTATGTCTTCTTGTCTGCTTGTTGTAGTGGGACCTTATTATTATCTCCTAGAACAGGGGGTGGACCTTAGGGTTCCACATGGTCGGGTGGATTGTGTTTTTTCCTCCATTTGGTTTCCCTTGTTGTTTTCATGTGCGTGGAGGATGTACCTTATGTAGCAAATTTTGGATCTTGTACTAGTTTGTGAGTCAGTTACACATGTTATGTATTGTATCTGCATATCATTTGTATCATGTAATGTAATCTTTATG
>VDFB02222179.1:0-10566 GCA_007258455.2 Sequoia sempervirens | reverse complement strand
AAAAAAATCACCTCGATATGCGTGTTGGGGAGGTTGTATGACTTCCCTAGAATTTTTTTTGCCTCAGATGCCAACTTCACCAAATTTGATGATTTGACAGATGATTTTAAGGTTTTTGGGCCTTCTAAGTGTGGTGGTGATGTCCGTTTCGTGCCAAAATGCACCAAAAATATAGCTACTCTCTGAATCCGAAAAGAGCAACCACTTCAAAACCTTGTAGATCTGGTGTCAGGAATCGAAATCAGGCAAAACAAAATCCAAATTTTACTTTCTCGACAGCTCTGGATCCAACGGCAAGGTCCTTTTCACGCAAAAATGCTTCAAAAAATTCCCACCTCCAAAATTTGCAAAACAAGCAAAGGGGATTCAGATTTGAAGCCTACAACCCTTGTTGAAGAAAAAAAACCTCATAAATCCATTAGGGGTTCACTCAATCCATGCTCTGATACCATGTTAAAATTGTGAAACAAGCACAAAACCATGAGCCACAGGATCAAACAACAAACAATAACACCTTCCACACAAGAGATCTGCAAACAATATGTGCAATATTCATTAACAAGAAAAAACTACATAAGAGACTTTCAAGAAGATATGAAAGCTCCACATAATATTCGAGAGATATTTACAATGAGGGTTGAATGCTTATAAGAGCAAAGCCCTAAATGAGAAAGGAATCAGATCATGACAAGTGTCAACATCACATGAGATGAGACATAATGATCTAATATTAACTCAATTAATAAAGCAATCCTAAGTTTAGCTTAAGTGCACGAGAATAAATTAGACTAATAATCAATTAAAGCTTAATTAGTTATTAGCTAATGCATGATTACTCTAACATATCATTCCTCAACACCCCCCCACAACCTGTAGGCCCAAGGTTACTCTTGGCTGCCCCAATAAAATTAATCTTAACCCACCCTGGAGTTGGGGCTTCCACTTAGTACTCAATCTAGCACTGACGTTGGACTTAACAACCTCAAACGGAAAAAAGGAGATCTTCCAATTAGTAGTCACCGATAAATCATACCCAACCAAACAAGAGGAAAAAGCACATCGCGAAGAGTCAAAGCCAAGAAGAGCAAAGTTTTCCAAAATAGCTCGACGAATTTTGATGAAGACACTATCCATCTTGAGTTTAGAATCACAGAAAATTATATTATTGTGTTATTTCCAAATGCCCCAAGCAATGTGCGGGGCCATGAGATCCCAAAGCTTTTGAAGAATGGGGGAAGATGAGGGGAACTTCCACTAATCCACAAAGCTACAAAGAGAGCCTGGGAAAACCCAATCCAAATTCCAAAGGGCAAGAAATTTACTCCTGATGAGAGAAGAAAAATTACAACCAATGTATATATATAGTTACATATATATGTGTATATGTCTTTTGTTTGGTCATATATATTATGTATGTATATATGAATTTAGAAATTATATACACAATTTCTCTAACAGGAAAATCGAATATACCAACATATGTATATGACTGAAATGAAGAACAAAAGAAAGGAAACATATGACTATATATCTATATTTATCTTTGTCTCTACATTAGTCATATATCTATAGTTCTATATCTATCTATATATCTATATAAATGACTTAAAAAATGAAACAAGACTAAATTTGGCTAACTACTAGACATAATATACAAGCATATGCATATGACTGAGATAAAGAAGAAATTATAACAAAGAGACGACTATATATCTATATATCTATATATGTTTTGTTTAGTCTATCTATCTACATATATTTATACCCACTGTGTTGTAAGTGCATAAGATCAAGTGTTTTCAATTATATTTTTATGTCTATCAATGTTTATATGTTGTGTAATCCATTCTATTGTAAGTGCATAACCTATTGGGTTTTTAGTTATATTCTTATGCCTAGGAATGCCAATCTTTTGTATGCAATGTAAATGTTCTACACACTAACATGTAATTGAATATTTGGGGTTTCAAAAGTTATATTGTTTATGAATGTCAATACATATTTGTTGTATAAGATGTAATTGTTATACCCACTTTGTTGTAAGTGCATAAGATCTAATGCTAACAAGGTTGAATATACAAACATATCTACAAGACTAAAATGAACAACAAATTATAACACACGGATTACTATATATGTATATATCTATGTACATATATGTTTCTATATATCTATCTATATGTTAATGTATATCTATCAACATATAGATATATAAATATATATATATATATATAGTCATCTCTTTCTTTAAATTTGTTCTTCATTTCATTCTTATACATATGCACTTGTATATTTGGTCTGACACTTAGCCAAATTGTGTCTTGTTCACTTCACTTGAATGGTGTGCAATTTTAATTCCTTAGATCATTCAATGATCCAAAACCTCGTACATCTTTCTCATTTTCACCCTTTTACTACACACATCTTCTAGATTATTTGTTGTCTTTCGCACTGATACATGTTATGCTTTGCTCTCTGCAACAAACCTTAAGAACCAATACATGTTTGGATCCACCCGTTCTTCCTTTAAATGCTCGTCGATGGTGACTTACTTTTGCAAGGTACACACTGCTACTTGACTTGCTCTCGTAAGGTAAACATTGCTACTTGACTTGCATGATATCTCCTTTCAATTGTTCTCGTAGGATTAAGTTGGACAAATGGAGCATAGAGGTGATTGCAACAAGCCACATCCTCGACCACTTCCATTTGACCCAAGTGAGGTTTTTAACCTCACTAAGGTTGTACCGTTGTTGTTTCTTCTTTAGACTTCAAACATTTTCTTTGATTTCTAAGGTATAAAATCTATGTTTCATAAGTTGAAGGTTATGTTATTTTGTCATTGCTTCTTAAATGAATATTTAATGTGTTTACGTGGTTTTCCCAAATTGTGAATATTATAGTTACACTCTACATCTTACACTTTTTATAATTATGCTTATATCATCTTTACTAGAGTTGATTTATGTAATTGATTCACCTTTAGCCTAGTGATAGCTTTTGGGGTTAAACCTTACACTGGATACAACTAGAATTTTTTCACCTTGTGACATCTTTCAACATTTTAAACATATTCAAAACACCTCTACAAATACCCTTTTGGACCTAGTTAAGCCCAAGGCGCAAGATATTTGACCCTCTAGTTATTATCCTTCAACCACCTATAATTTGTTGATGATTTTTTTTTATTTTCCCTCATAAATGGCAATCCTTGGCCTTGTAGATAAAGCCAAATTATATTATTATAATAGAGTAGTTTTGGGGCCTAACCATTGGCATTGTTGTCAGGGATGAATTTATTGTTTTTATGTTTAAATATCCCATTAAATAATTATTATGTGTAGCATTGAAAACAAAAACCCTTGGTTAGTACTTTTGAAAAATATACTCATAATAAAAGTGTCTCCTATTTGGAGAGTGGAAACTCTACTAGTTCCAAATAAGAATAAAAATTGAAGGCAAAAATATTATAAATGGAAAGAGTACAAAGGTATGAAATTCAATTTTTCTTAAGGTGGTTCTATATGATGTAGCAAGATGACAAGCTAAATGAAGAGAAAAAAAAGGTATGTTTTCTATGCATAATTCCCAAGATGTTGAATTAGTAGGTACCTGTAGACATCAAAAATATACAGATTGATATCACACTCTGATCTACTAACATCATTTCTTCCTAAATCATCCCTCGGTCTAACTATTTAATCAAATTTTCTTATCTGATTAAATTCATCAATATTCGTCTCTTAATTAAATAAATTATTTTGTCTAATTAAGTCACTTTCCCTTGTTAATTAAATCAATTCATTTGATCTAATTATCCCTATTTAATTAAATAATCAATTTATTTGATTAAATTCTGTAAGTCTATCTCTAAATTAAATAAATTAAAACTCATTTGATTTAATCTAACACCATCCCTTTTAATTAAATAAATCAAAATCTTTACACTAGCTCTTATCATATTCTCCTCTTTTTGATTTAAATTTAATCCAAAAATCTAAATCAAATTGTCAAATCAGTTATTCTTCATTTAAATTAACCAAATCATGATTAATGCTAACACTAATCACTCAAATCCTCTAGCTTTTGCAACTTGTGTAAGTAAATCAATCTAATTGATTTATTAAATCTCTATTTTCATTCAAAAAGTAATCAAAGATGGAATATTCCTCAAATTTGAAAATCTCCCCCCAAAAAGGACTTGTCCATCCAACAAGGCATTTTAAAAGCTCTTACATTGTCTCTACATGTCTCCCACTTGGCATTTTAACCTATCTTTCATCCCCCAAACATGTGTCATCTCATCAAATTCAAAAAATGCATTTATTGGCACATTTGTCAAAACTTGCTCATTCCTCACCCAATCACATTTGGACAAGTGGCATTTTTCCATTGGCCAAATCTTTGTCCCACATTGCTCTATTTTGGCTTTGTTTCCATTTCAACATTCTATAAATAGAATGCTTCACCATGCATTTAATCATCCACAATTATGCAAAGTTATTATGCTAAAATACTTAGCAATCCTCATCCATCTCATTTAGCTAGGTTTTTTGCAGATTTTAGCTTGGGGAATTCATCAATCTTCATCAAAGTGGATCACAATCTTCATCAAATCATCAAAGCTAGCATTGGAGTTGGGAAAGGGCCAATTTCCACATCAAATTGGCACCAATTCCCTCAAGAGATCAAGAGTTTGCTTGCATTAGATAGGATTTAATTGTTTCATTTGTGTTCTTCATTTTCGTTTCTTATCTTTTGCAAATTTCAAATGGATTTCTTGAGGAATCATTTGTTTCTAACCTTGTGTTTGATCTAATTGTTTGCATGTTTATTGTGTTTGTGCAAGGTCTAGATTCAAATGGTTCACATATTGGCGCTAGAAGGAGGGCATATCGTATTCTTAACATTTTAAAAAAAAAAAATTTGCTATTTTTTACAGCTTTGTTCATAATCTCTATTTTAGCGCAGTTCTTCATCGCTATAGCCAGCCTAGTCAATGTAAGTATAGCTACCGTCATCAAAGTATACCGTCACCATTATACCGGGTCAATCGCTATAGCTACCGTCAATCAAGTATAGTCAAGTCACTGAGAGAAGACTGTCAATGCTTTTAGTGCCCATGAGTCAGTTTTAAAATGAACATATCTTGGTCATATGAAGGTCTGTTTTGATGCTTTTTTTTTTTTAAATAGGGTAGAATTTTGTAAGCTATCCAATGGTGTAAGTTTTTCTTAACTATAAATTAGTTAAAATTTTCAAATTTGCATTTAAAGTAAAAACACATGATAACTTGGCTAAGTTTTAGGGTGTTTTGGTAAATGGTTTGTCTAACCCCTATATCCTTTTGTTTCTTTTGATCTCATCTAACATTTTGATCACTTTTGTAGGTTGGAAATCGAAATCAAAATAAAGAGGAGCATGAGGATGATATTTTGTCTAATCAAAGTGTTTTTTAACACTTAAGTGTTTGTTTAACACTTCTTCAAAGAATTTGTCATCCTTCTCCTTCTTAGGACACTAGTTTTCAATTGGGCTTAAAAAGAACCTTTTTCATTTCTTGCAAAGGCTAAAATGAACTTTAGGATCACAACTTACAAGATTTGGTTTATTGGATTAACAATTGAACAAAGCAATTTCTCACACTTCATTTGGTGCTTTAAAACGAAATCATCATTGCTTTGAGGGTTTAAAAAGAACAAGTGTAGTTTTGTTTGTTTGTGAGGGCTTACTTAGACTAAAGCCATTGGAAAAGGACGTATGCGCTTCTCTCGCGCTTTATAGCGATCTTGAGAATCAAAAGGTTTTTTCCATGACTTTGGGTTGAGATAAAGCAGTCACCTCCACACTTCGATTTGGGCTTAAAATTGAACAAACTATTGTGTGAGTGTGAGTGGGGACTTTGTTGCGTACATTCTCTTTCCTTGTTGCCTACAAGGATTGATCGAGTTACGAATATTGTTCTTCATTCGCTTTTGTTTATCTTAGAGGGCCCGCCTTGTGGGAAAAAGTAATCACCCAAGGGAACGGCTCAACTGGTAACACTCTAAAGCTAAGAGTATTTCTAGTCGGGATATAAATGTGGATATTGGAAGAAATGTCATTATCACGCTGGCTGACTGGCCAAGATGGATCTCAGTGTGGTCTCTTACACGCTGGGTCAATTCCTACGAACGGAAAGTCCTTACTTAGAACCCATGTGCTAGAATTTTCCAAAATCCTTTATCTATTTGTTGGTGCAAGAACGGGTCGCTCAAGCCACCCCACACTTTTACAGTTTCTAGTAGAGATGGAAAGCATGCCATGGGAGTTTCATGGTGTTGATGCTTGGTTGCCCCGTATAAGTGAGTGTTGTGGAGGGGAGCAAGTGGAGTCAAGCATCTAACCATTCGCTAGAGATAAGCGTAGCTAGACTTGTCCAAGTGGGAATCCAACAAATATTGTCTTACACATCCATAGGATTGTACATGCTTTTGGGTTACAAAAACACATGCTTGTTCGTAAACATTGGAAAACAAACACTTAAACATGATCATGCAAATTTCAAACCCCTTTTGATAGAGCAAATACCTTTTGACAAATTTAAGTGTTGTTGCTTTCCCTTGGGATTATGTCCTTAGAGGTTTCTTAGCACTTGAATTTATATCATCATTTACTCTAACTAGGGTTAACCTAGGAAATCCCTTTGCCTCAATTTCTTGGAACTCCCACACAACACTTTGTGGGAAGAAAAGGAATTTTGACATAGGACATCTTTAATTTGAAACATAATCAAGAAAGTGTATTTGGTAAAAAGAAGTCATTAAAAGAAAAGATAAGCAATTGAGCCCCACACATGTCTTTTCAATGATTTCTCGCAAGGTCAAGATACAAAAACCCAAGAAAAAGAAACTTAGCCCAAAACAACATCAAAAAAGACTCAAAAGGTTATATGATTTTAGAGAAAAGTTGTTGGCTAATTTCTATAGACATGCTTCAAGAGACAACCCCACTTTATATTCATTTTACTACACACAAAATCCAAGATTGTTTCAAGGGATTGGATACCTTGCTTAGGGCATAACATGTTCTTCAATACCTTGGTCTTGTTAAACAAAAGTCTAAACTAGGGTCATTCTAAGATCAAAACAAACATTCATCCATCAAAAACATCATCAACCATAAACATCTCACCAACATTTTGAGAAAATCTTGACACAACTATGCTAGGCTCCTTTGGTAGACATCAAAACTTTTCAAACATGAGACTTTGAATTCTTCAAACATCAACATCAAACTTGTTCAACTCAAGTGTGTGTGAATGAATCCTTTTGCACAAGCTTAGTTGAATTATCACTTTGTTCAAATTAATGGTGGATAGATGCATCCTTCTCCCATCACTAATTTGGATTATCTTTTGGTTAGCTTGTGAGTAGACACATCCTATTCTCACTCCTAAATCAAATTATCCTTTATGAGCATTAGTTATCTTTTTAGATCATCATCCAAACATCTTGGGGATATCTCTTGCTCAAACATCAACATTCAAAAGACAGAATTCAAAGTCTAAACATCAAACAAACATCAATCAAAGCAAACCCAAAGTACCTAGCATCACATCAAGATTTTCAATACAAATTCAAAACTTCCATTCTCACTCATATATCATACACCTTTCATCTTCACATTGTTGATCTTTTACGCATCCTAGTTTGCTCTTTTATGGTTCAAACAAGATCACAACACAAGAGGAACATGGAGTTAAATCAAGAAACATCAACCACAAGTGATCTAAGCCAAAACATTCCAGAAATCCAAATCACACCACTTCCAGACCTCACTATCACTACACACGATCCACAAAAAGAGGTCTTGGTGGAAGACATCACACCAACAGAATTAAGTGAGGAAGAAGTTCTTGAGATGCTCAAACAACCAAAACTGCAAAAGTTTCTTCGCGCAATGGCTAAAATAAATCCATCAATTCTCAACACTATTGAGGATGAGCTTCTTGTACCAAATGACCAAAACACCCTTCCACAATCAACCACTTCCATTACCACCATAGAACCTACTATCAATGAGGATGATACCCTCTTCAACACGCATCAAAATCCACTTTACAGCCCACTTGGATTTATCGATACATCTGAGGTTCCTTACCATACCACCTCATCATTTTCCCTTGACACGCAAGTGTCTAGACCTTTGGTACAAGCAAGCTCATCCGAAATAGAGAGACCTTATGGATTTGTCTCTTCATTTGCACAAGAAAATTTTCCACCATTCAAACCATTCACACCTCCCACCACGTCAACACCATATTTTGGTTTAGGGATCCCCCCTTTACCTAAATTTCCACCTTTCCCTAACATAAATCACCCCATCCAAATCAATTCATCCAACCAAGGGGGTACATCACATCTTTCAAACACACCATCCACATCAAACCAACGCATGATAGCTAATCAAAATACGGTCTCTCAAAGACCCACTATTTCGCTCATCTCTACCATTCCTACCACTTCACCTAGTCCCACCATTCCTATCCCTTCACCCATCCCAAATGCACCTATCACCACATTCACTCCAACCACTACATCCACTATACCTCAAACTTCCACTACCCCCATCACACCCCTTACATCGCAACCTCCCACCACCACCATCGCTCTAAGCGCATCTCAAACTCCCACCACTCCATCCAACACAATTTCGATCCCACCACCACCACCATTGCAACCAAGCCAAGTAAGCCATTACAACGCTGCATTCAAAGCATACCAACAATTGCTCCAACAATATCAAACAATTCAGCAAGCGCCTATAGCCACGCACGCTTCTCAAGCTTCACAGCAAAGTCAAGCTCAAACATCATTGCAACAACAACAAGCACAACAAGTGGCACAAGCCCAAGCTTTGTTGCAACAACAACAACAAGCCACACAAGCTGCTCAAGCCGCACAAGCTACTCAAGCCGCACAAGTTGCTCAAGCCGCACAAGCTACTCAAGCCGCACAAGCTGCTCAAGCCGCACAAGCTACTCAAGCCGCACAAGCTGCTCAAGCCGCACAAGTTGCTCAAGTCGCACAAGCTACTCAAGCCGCACAAGCTGCTCAAGTTGCAAAAGATGCCCAAGATGCCCAAGCACGAGTGCAAGCACAAGCACAGTACTTTGCACAACAACTCGCATATCAACAAGCATTAGAACAATACCAAGAGTAGCAAGAAGCAGAAGAACTAGCAGCCCAAAAATGAGCATTGTGGGAACAACAACAAGCACAACAACAAGGATTGTTGGAACAACAACAAGCGCAACAACAACAAAATGAAAAGCAAGCGTTGTTCATACAAAAGCAAGTAGAAGCCTACTTCGCCCGCCAGAACATATCGATACCATCACACAATGCACCAAACAACCCATCCATCCAACCAATGATTCAAACACCCCAAAATACCTTCATGCATGATCCATTGACCTATGATCATGTTGAAAATGTCTCCACATCACCTAATGAGTTAGAGGATATATCTCAAAAATTTATTCCAAAGCATGATCAAAATCTTTCACCAAAGTCTAGCAATGGTCCTTTCCAAGACATATTGACACCCTTCGACCTCATGGTTACAGATACAGAAGGAACCCTAAACTCAACATTTGAGGATATTGAACCACTTACCATGTCTAATGAAAACATCCAAAAACCCTTTGTAAGCAATCCATCCTTTGAAACCGACTCATGTCAGAGCTTGATCCAAAGTATACCAAAGCAATCCCAAAATAAATCGATCAAAAATTAGTATCTCCAAGATACTACAATGATCTAATGATATTCTCTCCTATCCACACAAGATGATCACATCCACATAATCTACTCCTCCATCTACGAGATGCTTTATGGATGGACATGTAGATGATCTTCATCTAGAACAAGATTGTGTTGCTACTAAAAGAGCAGATTATTAACTCCTACAGTCAAACGGAGTTGTCAACATTAGGATCGAATATGTCCCAAACTCAGATTGAGGACATCATGAATAAAGATATCCATCATTATCCACCCAAGGAAACAAGTCAGATAGAACATCCAGAGTTAGCAGAGCAGTAAATTGAAACAACGTCACCTACGATGGTCATTTATCAGAGAGTGCATTCTAAACAAGAGATCTTAGAACAGGCAGAATCAAAGCATGAAGGTACTACCTAATAACACTGGGGCAACTTGGCCTAAGCAAACATCAACATAGGGAGCATGAAGAGTCCTTATGATGAAGCTAGTGTCAATACCATAAACTACCACGCCTAAGGACCTTTCTATCCACCCATTACCCCATCCACAAATTGGGACCAACGTCAAAAGAAATATTTGAATCAAAGTACGAAGAACGTTATCAAATCAAAAGAAACTGAGAAGCATAATGGAAAAATCAAAAACATATGGATACAAAAGAATACAAAGAAAGATCATCCCTATCAAACTCCATTAGTCAAAGAAACTATGGGGCAAAATAAAAATGGGAAAAGTATCCATCAAGAATGTCCGCAAAAGCAAAAGAAGGCTTTTCAAGCGACGTACATAGCACAAG
>VDFB02222177.1:0-16806 GCA_007258455.2 Sequoia sempervirens | reverse complement strand
CCATACTTCCAAATGGCCAATAATACCTCATGTGCATAGTGATATAAATCACTATAAAATCTCCAAATTCCACATCTCTCAAATGAGAGAGAACCTCATTAAATATAGGAAGAAGGGTGACATTATACTTGAAAGGTTATTAGTCACATCTATTCAAAAATCCCCATTCATAAATAAACAATAATATAAATATTTGTACTATAATTATTTCAAATGGGATATGCTTAATAAGCATATAATATATAAGTTTTTTATAACCTTATATTAGAACAATATATAAATTTTATAAGCATGTGATCCATATGACTATTATGTTTTAACACTCCCCCTTAATGTTATTAGGGTGCATCACATGTCAATTTCCATAAAATAAGAAATGAAGTACCCCAATTATGTAGTCTTCTTTGGCAGTGATAAATAGGGACTCTTGAAAATATGGAAAAATGAAATTCATGTATTCTAGACTACATGAAAGTCATCTCATCATAATTTATAATCCTAGTGTTTTAAAAACAATGCTATATATGAGGTCTTATAAATATTTTTATTGGAGTTCAAGCCTCCTTGTATCAGCCTCACCCCAGGCTCATTGCATAGTGCCCATAGAACTCAATGTGATGTTCCTATAGGACATAATACAATGATTTTATAAGTGGATGATTTATAGAGAAAATAATTTTAATATATGCTTGTAGGACTTATATATCTAATATTTAGCCAATAGGTGGTGTCATTGACGTGCACACTCACCTTAATGGCATCACCTAAGGCAAAGCATTTTATTTGAATTTGGAGCATATAATTCCCATAGGTCTTATATTATCCCTATTAGGTCTGACATCTAGGATTTATCCATAAGGTGGTTTTATCCATGTTCTCCCTCAATTAAATCACGTAATTCTAATCACTGCATAAAGGTTTTTATAAGTGATGGATAATATTTCAATTATTTTATTCTTTATCATAATATCCATTTGCTTCAATAGATCTAGAGATAATTATTATGGTAAAACACTTTTTCTTGAATAGAATTAGACAAAACTTTGTATGATAAAATTATTTCACTTGGGCATAACTTTTATTATGGAATACTTTCTCTTGAATAAAAATTGAGAGAACTTTAATCATGAGATCTTTCACTTGAATATAACTGGAGAGAACATTTAAAATGGAATATTTTCTCATGAGTGATGTGCCCAAGATTTTCAATGCTCTTTTCTCTTTCGAAATGAGATTCTTTGGTAACATTAAAATAACTCCAATTATCATATAGTAAAGTGGTACTTTCACAAGTATCCATTTGAATCTCATTCATATATCTTCAAAGCCACATTGATTTTTTAGGAACTACTTTTTTATTTTGGATTATGATTAAGAAACTATAGAAGATAACTTTCTTTAAAACTATTGCACCATCCATGTAAGAGCACCTGCACCATTTATTTTGAAGACATAATATATTGTATATTTCCTACGAATGGTATCACCAACATAGTTAGTAACACAATAATAAAATAAATTAGATTCTTGGTTTAGAAAAAATATTTTTAATATGCAAATGCCACTTTCCAATGAGCATTAATCTAGAAAATAGTCTAATGATTTTTGGAAAGGAGATAATAAGATATTTTAATGAACATAAGTATGAATTTTCATTTACTAAGAGGAAATAAATTCATGCTACTAATCATATAATAATTATCCAAGAAAACTTAAGCAACAAGTAAGCTATCCTTTCAAGGATTTCTCCCCAAATAGTTTATGAGGGTAATAGCTACCCATTCTAATAGGTGATTGACATCTAATAATTTTAGAGGATACCCAAAGCTCAAAAAATAATGTTAGATAAAGTAACACTCAATAGAAGAGAGATAATAATAGCCAAAATATTTTTTGAAAGTTTATGCAATTCTATATTGTTTTATTGATGTGTAAGAGTTTGAAATTTTTTTACCCTTACCTATTTGATTCAGCTTGTCATTCTTATTTCTTAGTGAGAATGAATGGATTTGACCATTTTAATATAACAAGAATGAAAATATTTTGATTAAAATAGTGCCTCCGTTAGATGGTTGTGAAGACTACTTATGTACTTTAGGTTAAAAAATTGTTCCATGGTATCATATCAAGTTTGGTATATATAAAGTGTTGATGCCTAGTTATAACTATGGGGCCAAAAAAAGCCTTTGTAACATAAATTCTCCCAAAATATCCTAAAACCTTGGTATTACTTAAAAAAAATTGACTTTACTTCCTAAGGAGGTAATATAACAAAAATAGGTCCTAAATTTAGGGAAAATGCTATTACAGAGAAGGTATATATATTAGTTTTTAAGAGGAGGAACTTGAGATAAGATTACTATTTCAAGAGAGGATAATATCTTATAAGAACTATTGATAATAACAAGCTTAAGTGGTAATCTTCCTTGTAATAATTATGTTCAATTGATGTAATACTAAATATTATTTTATATTAGTATGGTTGGCTCATCCTATGGATCGCCAAGTGAAAATATACATCTTATGTAGACCAATATTAGAGATTGGTAGAGCCATTGCAATATTGTTATGCATCATCGAATTGCATATTTGAAGATATGATATAATTTATTCAATGACATCATTTCATATAAGTCTAGAATATACTGATCCAAGATATATATTTAACCAACGCAATAAGTTAATATTTATAGAATAAATAATAACAAGATATTAAATAATTAAATTATAATGGTAGGATATGGTGCTCCAATATATGACCAAAAGTATTCATAGACAACAAATGGTTTGGTAGGGTTCAAATCATAATTAAATAATATGTTTACACAACTATAATAGGGTTTACAATTCCATATAACCTTCTTAACTATATAATTATAGTTTAAATAATTTTGATGCTTAAAATTAACTATGGATTGTTCCACCATCCATACTATATTAAGGATCAAAATTAACTATACAAATTACTTTGTTTAAGTCCATAGGTAATTCATGGGCGATTAGTGTGAGGTCACTAATATGTGGTTAATTTTTTTAGTTGTTTATGAACCACTGATATGGTAAATCATATGGAAGTTATATATATAAGCTTAATATATAAAATTTTTATAGCAATCCTTTTGTCTTTTAAAAGTTGTTATGAATTTATGGTATGGCCTCATTAGTTGTAAAGAACATAATCATAAGACTCCATGTATATAAACATTTAAATTAACTCAATATATCACTATGAAGTTTTTTTTATTATATATGAACTACTCTTTCAAGTTTTAAGATAATTATGTGGCCTATAATATAAGAAATAAATGAAAGTAAGCAATTAGAGAACAAGGTCAATGGTATAATCTTCCCATCAAAAAATTGTTTACCTCCAAAGAGATAAAATACAAGAACATATGTTAGATTAAATAAGTGTACCATACTAACCCTTATATAAATTAAAAAGTTCTAATTTTACACCAAACAAGTAAATAAACAAGTAATATTCCATTGTTAATATTTTCTTTTCTTTTCTTTATTGATAATTTCCAATCAAGATGCAAACATATAGAACATGAATTTATTTTCATTACATAAATGCATCAATACAAGAAAGCATTCAATTACATACATTTACAAACATAGCTCAAAGAGCTTTAGAAAAATATGTGTGTGTCACCAAAAAATGTATAGTTGACATTTTTATGCTCACTTGAGTCTTTCTACTGGGATTTGGCTTGATTTTTTTTTGGTTATAATGTTGTAATGTGGTCAAAACATTCAAATTAGGTCCTAAACATTCAAATTATGATGTCTTGTGAAGGTTTTGTGAAGTGTTGTAAAACATTTCTACACTTTTCTATAATCTATTCACTACAAATCTCCTAAAAAACCCCTTTTCATTGCTAATTAAGTTCTATTTTGAAGTGTTTTAAAGTCTTCTAACAAGATTTCACACTTTTCTAGGCTTAATTTCACCAATTAAACCCTTTCTCATGTCCAAATGACCCCTTAATACACTTTCCAATCATTTTCAAGTGTGTTGTTAAGGGTATTCCCATTCTGGACAATTTTTAGTCCCGAAATTCGACACCCACTTAATTTTCTTAAGTGAGACTAAGTCGCCAATAAGGGTGACTTAGTCCTTTTGGCACAAAACTCAAAATAATTTTAAATTTCTAGTGGGATTTTTTCCTCTAACACTTGAGGTCAAGCTACAATGTGTTACTTTTAGGAAATTTGAATAAAATCATGTATAAATAAGGGTTTTTCATCTCATTTTTGAGATATCCTCCTACAATCTCCTAATTTAGAAGCATTCAAGCATTCATCAAGTTATTCACAAGCATTCAAGCAATCAAGCATTATTAAGTCAAACTATTGGAGGTCTTCATCGCACATCTTCAAATTTTGAGCATCCATGGTGTGCTAAGTTTATGACATTTGCACTTGCATGTTATCTATTTATCACTCTCTTTTCATATCATTTCATTATTTATGGTTTGATTACCAAAGTGGGGTTTGACCAAGACAAAACCTTATTCTCTAACCCTCAACAATTTTCCCCCTTTTGCATGTGACTTTTGTATGCAATTTTTTCAATCAATAGGTGTTGAAAAGTTATCCAAAAGTGCACAAATTCAACCTAATCAAGAAAACCCTAATTTATAGTTGGAGAAGACTTTATGCCCTAATTTTTGTAGAATCAAATTTTTAACCACCTATCAAGAGGAAATTACAAATCAAAGACTTCTAGATTCTATCCTACATTCCACAAGATTTGTAGGAGGACTAAGTCACCACTAGTGGTGAATTAGTCCCACTTCCAGGCTTGAAATATGATTTTGAAAATTTTGGATACCCATTTGGTAGATTCATGTTCTAACAAAGTTTCCCAAAATTGGGACTAAGTCTCCTAGACTAGCCTAAGTGTCCCAGTAAACATTTCAATCAAATTTCTAGGATTCTAGAATCTCCCAACATTAGACTTATAATGCCAGGTGCATCTCTTCCATTTTGTTTTGTCATTTCATCATTTCATTGCATTTCTTAAGCATTTCTGCATATCACATTGTGTTTTCCATAATTTTGCATTTCCATATTTTTGTATCATAATATCATTCCATTTTCATATTAGTGCACTAAAATATCTTAATTAGGCTTAATTCCATCCTTCTTTACATTAATCTTTGAGTGTTTACAGAGATTTTTAACACTATTCCCTTTTAGGTGAAATATCCTAGAAGGGTAAGTGTCCAATAGAGTTCCTAAAATCTTTGTTTATAAGAGGTAAGATGGTCTAGGATCCTTCCATTCAAATCATGGTTCTTTTGTCACCTGTTGTGGAGGAGAAGCATCAATCAAGTGCATTTTTTCCAACCACTAACTCTTAATGTGATACCCCACACATCTATCGTTCAATAGATGTCCCTTCCCTTCGATGAAGAGATTGGTAGAGTAACCGATAATGAAAACCAACTAAGCATAGTGTTGTGTCCTACATAACTAGAACTTGTAAACCTACAATCTTTGTCTAGAATGTAATACTAGGTCATGGTGAATTGACATAGGAGCCAAAGGTCATCACACTACTTTGGTCAAAGTGTTTCCTTCAATATGTTCTATTGAGACTCATCTATCACATACATTACTCGGCGTCGATTTGACTTAAGGATATATTATGCAATGCATAGATATTTCCTTCAATGGATAGTCCATCATCCCAGATAACCTATAACCATATTATTCTACTTGGATTATACCTACTTAACTATTAAGTACACAAGTTAGGTATTTCCCTTCTATGGATAATCTAGCATTCCAAAGATAACCTATATCTTTTATAACCCTACTTACTGGTAAGCATATTTACTTCTCTCCCATACTGGATGACCTATCCTAAGAGTAAAACATAAGCTTTCCTAGTTAAATTAATAACTTAGCTAAATACACATATGCGCTTTTCATGTTCAATCATACCTAGTATATAATACCTATGATATACACCCATATCCTACTATGGAGTACATAAAGACACATTTGAAAAAAATTTAATAACTTCACTTTCCTTTTAAAAGTAATCTAAACTCTCTAATGCATATACTAGAAAGACATCCCAACCATGAATGTAAAACACACCATTCAAAGTAAAATAACAAAGGATAATAAACTTTCATGCCTTTTATTGCTTTATTCAAACTATTGTTATTAATGCAACCTCCAACAAAAAATGGTTGACAAACAACCTCCAAAAAATGTCACTATAATCTCCACCTCTCACATTGATAGCTTATTCCTCTCAAAATATAATCTCCTCACAAACTATAAGAACTCTCCTCCTATCTCTCTCTCTCAATGCTAAGAAAAGTATGGTTGATTATAATGCAAATAATGGAAAATGGAAAATATGTATAATCTCTTGAAAGGAATGTGTCCCACATAATGAAATGGTTCAACTATTTATAGAGAAGCCAATCAGCCTCAAAACCTATAGTTTAGGAATGTAAAAAGAAAGCAAGCTTCATGCAAAGAAATTTATCATTAAGGTGGTGATAAACTAAGCTCAAACTAAGCAAAACCTCCTATAGCTCAACTAGTTTCCTTAATACCAATCCAAGACTTATTCCAAATTCACATGGAAGAATTCAAATTGTTTTAATAAAACAAATCTACAAGAATTAAAACTCAAAGGTGATGAAAACCTCTATTCTTCTTCCTTCACATTTGGTGCCAATAAATTCAATCAATAGCCATAATATGACAAAAAATTTAATTCATTCTAGAAGGTAAGTGAATCAAAATGTAAAGGTTTTCTTTCTACCTCAGCCATTTTATTTTTGGGTTTGGTAAGCTGTAGGTGTTGGGTGCACCCACCTCAAAAATGAAACATCGAGGAAAAAATGTGTAATGCACCGTAGTAGTTTTATGCACAACTTTTTCCACATTTTTCCTTCGGCGGAGTTTTTGGGACCGTTTTTGTGGAGTTAGGGTACCATTTTGGATCTATATTCACAAGGACAAAGGGAGTTTCTTCCTTGATGACATATTATCCTCTTGTCGGGGGTTATCCACACCACCTGAAGATTGGGTCATTTTTTAAGGTTGGTTGGTTTCTTTTTTCTCTTGGTTTTTGGGATGAAAGTTTTGAGATGGCACCTTGTAGTAATGAGATCAATCAATTGTGTTTGTTGCTAGGTAGTTCCTCCTAGGATTTGATCATATTTAGGTCTTATCTTTGCTAAAATATCTAGAGAACATTAATACAGTAGCTGAGGAGTTAATGCAAAGATCTTTTGTGGCCTAACTAAGATTCTAGGATCAGATCATGTGCTATCAACCATCAACATCACGGTAGGGTCATTACTTATGCATTTGACCGCAGTGTTTTTCTTTCTTTAGTGGCTATAAAAGGAGGGGTGATGTTTACTAGATAAAGGGATCAATGATTGTTGAGGGAAAAGAGGAATTTTTGAAGAGGAATTTTTCTCCTAAAGAGATTGTTTTTCCTTTTTTAAATTTTCTCATATTTTATGAACTATATTTGGAAAGCAAGTTGTAGAACTAAATTTATTCTAGTAGTTTATAATGAGTTTAAAATATTGTTGGATTGGCATTTGATCTTTGTTTTCAAAGTTAGGTTTAATTAAGCATGAACTATTAAAGGGAATTTTTGAGACTATGCATCAGCATGGACTTTTCAAGTCTTCTTTCTTTATACTATCGTTTTGAATGAAACAATGTGTCTTGTAAGCTATATTCTGATAGTTTAAATAGTGGATTTCTATGCTTTATGCTTGTACTATGAAATAACATTTTGGGAAAAAATAGACTGTCATTGGACTTTTCCATTATCTTTGAAGTTGTTATTTTTCTGTGTTATGTTGTATTGGGAGACATGGTTCTTATAATTTCTGAAATATTATTCTTTTACTCTAAGGATCTTTTATGTTTGATCAAACCTCAATGAACACTACTTGTGGAAAGATTTGAAATTCTACACTGTGCTTGAAGTTAGCCTTTGTTGTTCGTTCTCCTTCCAACAATGAGGGTTTGTGGCATTATGTGTCCTCTATATCAATCATAGGAATAATTTGAGTTTGAAATGTTGTAGAAGTTTTGGCATATCACCTTTCATGTTTTACATTTATATTTCTTTTTTCTCCCTTATCTCAAAACCCCAAGAGAAGAGTTGGCTTTCGATAAAAAGCCCAGTGGTACTCAATGAGACACAATTTGTGCCCCACTCATTGAATTTCCCATAAGACTGTGGAAGGCATAAACTTTGATTGTCCGATAGTTCTTTTTAAGCATGCTTGGTGGGGAGAAATTTTTCTAAACACTTGATTTAGAAGTAAAAAATATTTCTTAACATTGGGCGAAGGAAGGAAACTGGAATTTTCAAGTCCATAGTCTAAATGAGAGCATCCTTGAGTGGTCATTTCTAGTACTCCTAGTTACCTACCTCAAACCCTAGAAGGAGAAGAACTATAGTTTTTGTATCACCTGTAAGGAGTAATAGAGGAAGAAATGAAATCCCCTTATCGAGAGCCTTATCTACTTCTCCTAGAGGTTTAAATTTCCAAATAATTTTTTCTGTATACCCAAATCATAGAAATATTTTCCTCATGGCTCAAGTACCTCCTCCTACTCCTAGAAACTTTGTGACATGGGACAATGATAGTTTGTTAAAACCACCCATACCCCTAGATTAATGGACTACTATACCAGTTAATGCCCTTAAGGCTATCCTAAGATTCTTCAGGGTGGATTTCAAAACCCCTTTTCCACACCTTCAAGATATAGCAGAGGTATGTAGGGTACACAAAATATCAGAGGAGAACATCACCCTAAGACTATTGGCTACCTCTTTTAAGGGAAAGGCTCAAGATTGGTATTGATCTCTAGCCTCGGGTTCCATTATTTCTTGGGACCAACTCAGGAAATTCTTGTTTGAATGATTCTCAAAAAAGGCAGGCCGTTCTTCACTACTACAATAACTAATCACCATCAAGAGGGCCCCCAAGGAAGCCATGAGTGATTTTAATACCAGGTTCCATAAGACCTGGAAAAGGATTCCCATGACTACTCGACCTTAGGCCGCAATGGCGTTCATGTTCTACCTAAAGGCCATCAATCTAGATATCTGACTTATGGTAACATCCATCAAAGGGAACACCATTCCTAACACATATGAGGTGGCGGTGCACACAAAAAACAACCTGCTCAATGCTAGGAAACTTCCACCTCAACCACTAATGCTAGTATTCATAGAAATCTCTAACAGCTGTCAAGAGGAAACCAATCCAGGCACCCCCATTGCTCAATTAAAGCTAGTCACCCCATAGCCTATGAATGAATACCCTACCACTCAAGCCAACAGATCAAGTCTCTCATCAATAGTGGTAGATATCGTTAATATAAATATTTGATGCAGAATTTTACTAATGAATTGGTCATTATCAAACAAAAATAAGAGACACCTATGAAATTACCACTTCCCGTTCTATGGTGGTGGAAAACCCCTTACCAAAACATAATTTGCGTATCAAAGGATCTTCTGAGGAGAGGATCAATAGAATTGTCAGCAAATAAAATAATTAGTTTTGCTATGCCGTTACGGTTTAATCAAAGGCCAGTCAGAAATAAGAATGAAGTCCTAGTCCAAAGTAATTTGTGGAACCAAAGAAATGTCGATGCTTCCATTTTTAGCGATAGTAATATTCCTTTGAGATTGTTCAAGGGGAAATATCCAGCAAAAGGTGGTCGAACAAATGAGTAAGGGTATGTTCCTAAATATGGGAAAATATGAGTCACCCAAAATGGAGAATGCTCATCTTAGGGCATAGATACAAGGGATGTCCCTTGAAAAAAAGTTTGAAATTGTGCCTAACTAGGATCTTTTCTCATGGCTAGAGGAAGATGAAGCGGTATTCACAAATGAATCCTTGATGACTAGAATTCCACAAGTACAATCATATTGAAATACAAGGTGAAAAAGAAGGCTCATAGGGGAATATGTACAACAAGCTCTACCATGACCACAAACCAATCAACTATCTCCCTCAAAGAAGCAGGTCTTGCCACCCATTGTCTGACCTTTTTCACGGCCACATAATCAGCCTTTGGAAGCAAAGGAGGCAAATGAAGTACAGGTTCTGGCCTCGATGAAACATTTTCCTCCTAAGACAAAAGAGATACCACCATTTAAGCTGAAAATCCAAACTATCAGGGCACTTAATGTGGTGGAACAATTGAAGAAGGCACCCACTAGTGTTTCATTGTGGGACGTTATATCAATTCTCGAATGAAAAATTCTTCTTTAGGAAGCATTGAAGGTGGAAGGAAAAAGCATGCAGTAGAGTGTGACCTAGTTAAGCAATCAAAGCGGAAATGAGAGATCCATTTTTTCCCATCAAACCCTAAAATCAATAGCTTATACAAATAGGGTGGATAACGTTGAAGAAAAAGAGGTAAGCAAGATAAAACCCACACCTTTCTTTTTAATGCTTATAATGGGAGATAAATTATTGCAAAATAATATGATCGATTCAGGAGCTAGCAAAACCGTTATGCTAAAACAAGTGGCAAATGCTCTAAAACTCTAGTATGAGCCCCTTGAAAGGGAATTATGCAACTTGATGGAAATAAATTCCTAGCCATTGGTTAGATAAGGGATGTATCCCTAACCCTCTTCTCCTATCCAAGCCAAACAGTCACTCAAGAAGTAGTAATAATTGACATTCCACCGGTTTTTGGAATGTTCTTATTAAGAGATTCCACCACAAAACTTGGCGGATAACTAGCACTTGATTGGTCCTACTTGATATTGTGAACCAAACATGGAGAAAAGATGAAGATTTTATCTAAATCTTTGCATCCCAAATATATTGCAGATGACGTGAATCTATGCTTCAGATATGATGATACACCAACCTTTCACCAAGAGAGCTACTGTGTGAAAATTCCTACAAGAGAAAAAGGTACAGATAAGTAGAATTCTCAAGAAGAGATGCTACTAAATTAGTTTACTGATTCTGACCCATTTGGTCACTTCTACACAACAAGGCTAAGTGCCTATGTGATCTTCGATGGAGATCAGGCCCATCTGAAACTAATGAAGAATATGAAAAAGCTTTGGTATCTATCTTGTAATCACGTATGGATCATACCCCTTGATGGTGTCAAGTGTAATGTTGGCCTCAAAATAGGTGCTTATTTGGTATTTCCAATGGGATCGAGATGTCTAGGGGCTTATTGTTCTCCATCTCCATACTTTTCTAGTGAATTTTAATATAAAGTATCATTCCATTGATTGGATCCAATGGAAAAAATAGGTGTGGGTGTGAAGCAAGTTGTCAAAAATTAGGTGTTCATGAGAAAGCTAAGAGTTTTTTGATCAAGTAATCACAATAAAATTTTTAGGAGTAAGATCTTTAAGAAAAAAGATAGCAGAACAAACCAAAAGTTTTGAAGTTTTTGGTATGCAAGGAAATCCCTAATTTCAAGACAACACCATCTGTCAGGCGTTTCTAATTAGAACATATTCAGAATCAATTTTTGACTTGAAAAAATGAAAATTCTCCACGATTTCAAGGGATTATAGTAAGCCTGGTGTCAGAAAAGGGAAAAAAATTAGCAGATGGCATAAGGACCTCTCACAAGAGTAAAAGAAAAAAGCAAGAATTATGTTGCAGATATGATCACAAATGGTATGACCCAGGTATAATCCAACCAATGTCTGCCTTAGGCAAAGGGCCTAGGTTAGCCAAGTAGAGACAAAGGATAGTCTACTTGAAAGAAAGCTTCTTGGAAATACAAGTTTTCATCAAAATGGGGAATAATTTTGTTGGATAATCAGTATTCCCCAACATTGATATGAGAGTCATCCCAAGCTTTTACTAGGAAAAAAATATCATTGTTAATACATATGTCCTCAAGGGGCAATGAAGCCTTTATGATGGGATCTGACTGACCAAGGGTGATGTCTACCACCAATTGGGAAACGTTTGCACTCTCAAAAAACTTTTTTTTTAAGACAATCTTAAGCCTTGAATTAAACAAAAGTTTTTTTTTAGGTAAATCTAGCTTTGCCCACTGTTTTATACCAAATTTTGCAAGCATTTCAACCTCTTCTACCCTGATGATAAAAGAAAAGGCATCTTTCCAGAAAATTCCTAAGGACACAGTGGTCATCAGTCAGCTAGGGAGGGGAAAAGAAAAAAATCATAAGTTTTTAAGAGCCATACTAGGTCTACCCAAAAACGTCACACCTTTTAGTACCCAAGAGCTAGAAGAATCACAAGGGTCAAATATTGTTATTAAATACAAGGTTTTTCTGAAGACTTCACCATATTATGATGTGAAAGGGGATGGTTTAACTGAATCAACTTTAAAAAGACTAATTGTGGCAATTCAAGGTGTTGGATTGACCCCTCAAAGAGATGGGCACAATCATAGACATGTTTTCCAATTGATTGATCAAATTACCCTTGAATTGGCCTTGGAGTTTTTTGAGTATAGGTTGATGTATGAAAATCCAGAAAATACCTTGAGGCTGAAAAGAGACAAGGAAATAACCCATGGAGCTACAATTTATCATTTTCAAGCAATCAAACAATGTTTTGATTCTTACCCAGAAGAAGGTTCAATACAAGAGTATCACAAACTTGCTATAAAGCCAGAACTACTGATTAATTCCAAAGTGTTATAGAAAAGACCCTTAAAAATTAATGCATTTGAAGAGGTAAAGGCACATAGATTCAAAGATATGTTTTTAGGTGTACTATTGAACGGTATTTATCTAAGAAATTTCTAGTAAAAGTGCACAATTCTTTAAAAAATTTAGCAATTATGTACCATATGTAAATTTTTGGTAATTATTTAAAAGTTATTTTAAAAAATAAAGCCTAGAATAACAAAATAGAGAAAATAATAGCTATACTATATTATTTTTATCAACAAAAAATTAAAATATAGTATATAGCTGAGTACTTGGAAATATGTCAAAGCTATATGAGGCCAGGAGCTAAAAGTGGAAACAAAGAAAAGTTCCAGCCAAAGTGGGAGCGTGGTCCGATGAAGTCAAATTTTCTTCTTGCCTCCAACAACAAAGAAAAATGGATTCATACTTGACTTTTGCTTCTCCTTTCTTCTTCTTCTTCTTCCTTCATCAGACAGTTTGTAGGCAGTGCCAAAAAACACAATGCATGCAGGCCACACAGTTCAAAGCTAGGGTCTACTCACTGCGAAGTTGCACCAAGTAACTAAAATGTTCTTTCCTGGAAATCCCCAAAATTTTCTCCATGTCGTACTCCCGCAAAAGGAAAATGGCTACCGATTGGGAAGAGAAATGGTGTACTTCCACACTCATGGTGCAAAATTCAGTCAAGAAAGGAAACCAGGGCATGTCCATGCCAAAATCCTCATGCATCCAAAGATCCATGGCACTTGGGATGTTGACGCCCAGGATGGCAACTTGCACTATCTCTTCGAACCCTTCCATTAGGTGGGTTTTAAAAATATTTTGGAGCAGTTCAATTATCATGGGCTTGGCCACACCTAGGTTCAACAACAAGGCCATGAAGTGCAAAAGAATGTTACAATTGCTTCACAACTAGTTTTCGTTGGTAAAGCAGTCTATGCCAATGACCAACTTGAACGTAGTCATGACCATAATACAATTCCTTCATCAAGAACTGGATGTAGCTAGGTAATCACTCCTTCCAAAGCATCTTTTGTAGTCTATGTGGAAGGAGATGTGAATAGGGAGTACCTAGACCAAATGTACATCACTGCATTTTCAATAGCTAAAAATGGTGGAGAGAAAGAGAAAGGAAGACTCAGTCAAGCTAGATAGCCATATATCTTGGAGGAATATAAGAAAAGGTGGTGCGGGCTATATATAACGATAATGAGAGGCTCTACCCAATGGGATGTCTATTTTGGCCGCATAACAATGGAAATTCTTGAGATAGAACAGGCATATTGGAATCTTACACCGAGAATCTAATAGAATGCCTTGGAAACAAATCCAAGTGTTGAGGAGTAAATACCCTCATGTGCCGATAGTTGACGTGTGTCCTTTCCATCATCAATTCCAACCTATTCACTAATGGGAAGGGACATGGATTAACACACTAAGGCTTTGACAAATTAATGAAGATGTCTTTTCAAGAGTACCTTGTGTCATCTCGGCACACTCCATATGACGAAAAGCATGCCTTCCAACGTAATGAATTAAAGGAAACAAGAGGCAGCGGAAGGAATGTACTAATCGCATCCCATTTCCTTTTCTTCAGCTTCTCAAGGGATGGGGATTCTTTACATCCGCATTATTACTCTTAATGGCAACATTTAATGAGCCATCGATAGTAGCAAACTCATAACTACAAGCAAAGCTCTAAAATTAATTGCACTCAAAAGTAGGTGGTTCATTTTAGCAAGGGTGAAGAAAATAATAATTTTAGCAAGGAAAAAGAATGTTTTTTCATGTGTTTAACCAGAGATTTTTTGTATCACTTTCAAGCAATCATGGTGGAAGTATCTACCTTTTGTAGGTAGGCTAAAGCAGCAAAAAAAAGACTTGGTTATGAAGATTTCTTTAGGAATTACTCATTTTCTAATGCCCCAACCTTGAAAGAATGACCATTTGAACGATGTAGGAAGCTTCAACCTTACAAACACCTTCTAAAGGAGGTAGTTCAAGATATAATTGATAATTTTTATGACCCTTGGTTATCCACCAACCCTAAAAATCTTAAGGAAGGTTCTTTTCAGAAGATGCTAGGCCATGATTCTGCAAAGGGTTTTGCATTTCAGCTTTGAAACATTGGCCTACCATAGTCTTTGTTACCTGATGTTCATCCATTCCTAGAGCTAGTCGATGCATGTGCAAAAGGATTTAACAAAAATATAGAAAATATTGAAGGCCATGGGGTAAATATCACCATTTTTTTCCAAGCTATACGGTATATGCTATGTATCCTTGTGGGTTGGGGTGCAGACCTTTCTAATAAAGAATAGATGGACATCTTAGGGGAAGATATGTTCGGGTGAACAAGTTTTTATGAAGATGAAATGAAGGAACAACCATGGATAGGAAAAAATTTCTGGCCTCTATCATGAAGAAAATTCAAGAAGGATACTCATTCTGTATTCTCAATGTTGGCCTAGGTTTTTTGTCTTGACAATGATGAAGAGGTTAACCCTTTCTATTTTTCCCTAGGCCTTACACTCTAAAGAGAAATAGTATAGAGATGCTATGAATTTTCTAAAGTGGTGGTTGGAAATATGAAGTTGCAGTTGAGAAACTACAATATGGAGTCCAAGTTCAGGTATTCTTCCATCCTAGTCCATTTGTTATTGCATAAAATTTTTGAGTGGCTAGGGAGAAATGTCCTAGTATCTAGGATAGATGAGAGAGGTTATATCTAGCCAATCTTTGTGTGGACCCCCATGTTCTCAAGATTAGGAGATTACTATCAATTTGTAGATTATTTTTTGAGACTAGTGCTGTAAGATTTATTGCCTCGTCCTTTGGGTCATTTTTCTCAAGAAGTTATAGAATGGATAAAACATCCACCTATCCTAATGGATAACTTCCTCGGTGAATATTTTACCTTCGTCAAGTTTCATGGCTTCCTGGGCGAAGTTTTTTGACTCCCTAGATTTCTGATAGACAAAAAATTTGCACTAGAGGCTCACCAACAAGTATCCACTATCGATAGAATTTATGGTGTAGGGAGAAATAAAGCAAAGCTTTTTGATCTTCCCCTTATGATTGCAAAGAGCCAAGTGGTATTAAGTAAGCACAAGGACGAGGATGAAATCTAGAATTGTTTGGTTTCTCTAGGTTTGGTCCTCATTTTTAACAAGTGGAATTATAACCCGGATGGGTGTTTCAACTTAAGGCACAAGTTCAAGGAGTAATTCCAAAGAAGGAGAAATCCTACCAAAGAGAGTGGAGAAATATACATTTACCTAGCTCAAATGCCAGAGGGACAACCAAGATGGCTAAGTTTTTTATGAGCCCCAGGCACAATACTGGAGGAATCTCCCAATGATAAAATCTCTTGGTGCAAAATTGAGGGATAAGGGATGGTTGGAAAGAAAGAAACCAGATTTTTGGAAGTTTTGACAAGAGATGAGGAATCTAGATGCTTTGTTCGGAAACTTCTAGATCAATGAAGAGTTTGAAGACACATATAATAGGGAAGTTGATTCTGACAATAGCAATCCTAAGACAAGCCATGAAATTGAAGAGGAATAAGTTCCACTCCTAATTCCTAGACCTTAGGAACCCGACAACCGAAGAAATTTGGGACCCGTGGAGGTCCATGTGCTCCACCCATCCCAAGCTAGAAGCAAAGGAAATGAGGCCTGACAATATCCAAAAGGATCCTTAGTGGCTGCTGATGTCTTCCTATCGAAGGACTCTCTTAGAGGAAGATTAAAACATGATGACTCTAATCAGGTGAAGTGGAGGAAGATCCACAACTCAGGTACCCCTGATATATTGATCCATCAGGAGGAAGAAGTGCAATCCATCTTACTGAATGTTTCCATCAACTATGACCTGCTAGTTTCTCTCTTTTTATTTTTATGTCTTTGCTACAACCCTAGCCCCTTCCTGTTGAAATTAATTCCCTATTTTTCCTTTATGAACTAGTAATGATCAATGCAACCCCTACCCTTGAAAATGAACCTACTAAAACTTTTCCACACATTGAGAAGGCATTATCCACCATGGCTACTATTGTGTCATTAGTTGCTTTGTCCAAAATTCCCATTAAAATCAATAAAAATAAGGCTTTTCCCATTACCCCTGAC